>BPLR01018851.1:0-25287 GCA_021605095.1 Caerostris extrusa
CAAATATTAAGATGACAAACAATACACAAGCAATTATTGTAATATAATAAGTTAATTAAGTATGAAATAAAGCGAAAAAAATTAAATAAAAACAGAGTTTTTTTCACTAAAGTAAATACAACTATATTCAGAATATGATTTATGCTAAAGAATTCTGCATTTAAAGGTTATTTAAAGAAATTACTATTTTCTTCATATAATACACAGAAAGGCACAGAACTAAAATTTTACGTTTTTACTGCAAAATGTCATAAATCAAGCATAATTATGAAAGATAAACCTACTCGAAACTTATAGAACTACTGTCAAACTAGTGCACTACATAAATAATTCATGGTATAAAAAATCTCCAAAACATGAAACTTTGTTTAGCAATTTGCAGTTTGTGTGTGTATCGGTTTTCAAATACATTCATCAATCAAAACGTGAAATTTTAGTTTCTACAAAGTATTCAGGAGTATCTTTGTTTGTGATAATGTGTTCATCATCCTACTCGTTCATTCTGATAGCTATCTATAATATCTTCGTGAAGATCTTGTTGCCCTCCTTGACTTATTAAAGTTTAATTTCAAACAAGAAAAGATAAGTTGTTTTTGTTTGTATCATTTACAATTTTTATACTTTTCAAGTAATGATCAAATCCCTAATGAAAAAATTTTTTAAATTAAGAATATTCAAATTTCATTTTTAAAAAGCAATAATAATTTATTAAAAATCCACTGTATTTAAAAAAAAAAAACTTTTTTTATATATATGAATCCCGTTTTGTTAAAATAAATAATGTTCTTCTGAATAAAATCTTTATATTTAAGAAATTCCGTTAAGACCGAAAAAATTCTAAAAAAAAAAAGCTTATTCTAAGAAAGGAAACAAATCATAATCCATTCCTTTTATTAAGATATATTTAAAAAAAGAAAAAATATGTTGAACTCATGAATGTAAGTTAATTTCATATTAAGTTATAAATGATAAAATTTATTATGGAGTTCCAATAGTAAAATGAAATTATTTATGGCTAAATTTCATACATATGTTTTTCAAAAACCAACTATATATTATAGTTAGGATATCCTTTATATTTTTATATAGGAAAAAAAAATTAATTTTAGTTAAATAATAATTCCAACACTTAAACATATGCAGAATAAATTTTCAATCTATGTTTTTTTATTGTTGTATGAAATTTCTATTAAATTGCAAAAATACCATTTTGTCTCTCTTATGTGATCAGTTAAGTAGGTTTAAACATTAGTTTGCTTTACTTTAGTTTGTAAAAGATCATACTCACATGAATTAACTTAAATTTTCAGACACTTTATTAATATTAGCACTTTTAGAAAACAGGCTTTAGGTTAGTGTCATAGGGTTCCAAAATTCTCGAGAATATTTTCATTTATAAAATAGAAAATTCCTCAATTTTCTTTAAAAAATGCATTATTTAGGAAAGACTATAAGAGCATAGTTAATATTTTCATGGATAACGAAGTTGAAGATTATTAAGAATTCTATGGAATTTGTAATATTTAGGAAATTTCTCGTAAATATTGTCATGAATAATGAAGCAATATATTGTCCAGATATGAAATTCGGGATATTTGGAAAGAATATATAAATATTGTCATGGAAAGCTAAGAAAAAGTTTAATAGTTTTTTATAAAATTTATATTATTGAGGAAAGAATGAGCAAGTAAAATTATTTTTAGTCAGGATAATTCAATTGTTATATTCTGTTTTACAAATTCCTTAATTTTGAATAAACTGAATAACTGCTTTTTTTAATATAAGGCCATGAATTTTTTATCCTAAAAAAAAAAGTGAAAACTTTGAGGAGATAAATTATAGTCTAGAAATATACGTGTTCAATTTTTAAATATAGGAATTTTAAAATACGTGAAAAATTTAAATTATTTTTTTCAAACTTTATCTAATTTTACAACGAGTTTTTTTTCCTTTTACTTTATACAACTTTTATTTACGTACCTTATACTTTACCACACTTTTACTTTTAGATTTTTTTTTTTTTTTTTACTTTTTATACCATTATTTATATATTTTTATTTTATTTACTTGTCTTAATTTAATTTTTAGTTTATTTCATTCGTTTATTTTTATTTTATTATTTATTTTAACTTTTATTCCTTTATGTCTTTTATTTGATTAGTTTCTACCTTACCTCAATTTTAGATTAGTTTTTAATGACTTGCTCAATTTTGGAAAAGTACATTGATTATAATTAAAACTCGTTATAATGATGTCTTCTTTATTAATTGTAATTTTACAACCAATTATATAAAATAATATTGTAAGTTTTACTAGAATTCTTTTAATATTTTGCTATAAATGATAGTCTTATCACTTCAATGGCTTTTATACCACTTTCTTATAAAACAGCTCATATACACTTTAATAACTTTTGCAGGAACGAAATTGTCACAATAGTGTTCTTTTTATAAAACTTAAATTAAAAATATTAACAAAATTAGGAAATACAAATCTATATCGAAAGAAGATAAAAAAAAATATTGATACAACGTTGCTAACAACACAGAATTCCTCACTGCTGTGTTTGCTTGTGGTTACCTTTATTATCAATTGCATTTGCCCCTTAGTCTTCAGCACAAAGCCCTGTGTTCTCTGAAAGTAAATCTTTTGATTAGTTGAGACAGATGCGAGACAAGATGCCGGAAAGGCCGCCATTGATCTTGGGATTAGGCTGTTTGGCCAGAAGGAAAACTGTTCCCTTTCCTCTATAGAGAGTCATTAAAGGTTTGAGCCTTTATGTCGTTAGGATTCGTACCTTTGGCTTTTGGAAAGTCTCATTCTCGAACACAATTCCCCAGTCAGCTCCCTCTCACTTTCTATCTCTCGAAGAGTGTCTTATTCCTGAAATAGTTAACCTTTCGCAGGTTCCACAATTAGCCAGGCTAATTCGTTGTCTGGGAGGAAATCCAATTTAAGGAAGGAAGTGGTAATTTGTGAATTGTGATTCGAATTGAGAATGGTAGGAATATTGAGTTTCAGGGATTGAAACCTCTATTATTGAGCCCATGAAAGTGATTCTAGGAGTATAATGTTATGGAACGATATTAGCATGGCGGAATGTAAATTGAACAAAGGAATAATGGATTTAATTGATTACTTTTGTCATTAGATGATAGCTTCAACCAACTGTTCACTTAATAGCCCCATTGGCTTGCCTTGAATCAAATGCTTAAAAAAATTGTGATAAACTCCAATGAATAGTGATGATAAAGAATGCGATATAATTTTTATTACGAACAACTTTGATGATCAGTTAATTTAAAAGATCTCAGTCATCATATATTTTTAAAAATATCAAGGTTTTAATACCAAGCAATCAATATGGCAAATTCGCATTATTCTTAATAAAACACAATTTTATGTTAATTTAACTTGTTGAAGTTATTACGAGACTCTTTCTGAATACCTTATAAAAGTCTTTTTTACTAAATACTTATTAAAATATTTATTTTTATTTAAATTTGAAAAAAAAGTGATTTAAAATAATATTTTGGCCAAAAATTCTTTTTTACACTAAAAAAAAAACCCAGAAGAAATTATGTATTATTTTTAATAAATTGTACCACAAAAGTAACTAAGATAAACAACAAAATGTAATTATTTTATAAGAAAAAATATTAAAACTATTGAATAAAAAATATTTGGCAAATCTAATGAATATATCTGCCCCATCCCTATCTTATATATCTACATAAAAATGAATGTGTCAAATAAAAATAAATTTAAAAAATATGGTTAAGTTTCTACAACATTCAAAAAAGGAAGTAAATGTATATAAACGTAGAATTTGAATAAAAAAAATAAAATTCATTCAAATTTTTAGAATTAATAATTTTAATAAGATAATTTAATTAAAAAGTGAAATTATTAAAATTCATAATTTTCTAAGAGATTGAATTTCTACTTAATTCACTTTGAGCGTTTGTTTTCAATTAAAATAAATGCATTACTCTTTAGAGAATGGTTAATAAGCCATACAACTTTTAAAAAAAAGTAGAAAAAAAGTGCGTTCTTCAAATTAGCAAAAAGTTAGTATGTAGCACAGCACAGCATAATCATGCATATTTTTAAGCTCAAGTGCAAATAAAAACGAGGTTTATCACTTTGAGATAGATGATGCCTTCAAATTTAATGCGAGTAATTTTGACCCTGGGGAAATCAACACAATTTCATTCAACTCTCTCGCTTTAATTTCCACCGTGTTACTTTTACTTCTCAAATAATCAGGGATTTCGCATTTAATTTACATTTTTCCCGGATAACATATCTTGAATGCATGAAAGAAAGTGTCATCTTTAGATTCCAAGAACAGTTAGAAGAGAGTCACTTCATCTTTCAGAGATTTCAATTTGAATTCCAACAAGATTTTTCCTTCGTGTTGAATTTGCATATATTACATGAAATGCGTACCCTGGCAATGAATTATCCAACCCCTTCCCAAAGCTAATATTATTCTTCGTAATTTGCATACAAGTATTCACTTGAAACGTTGGATATATTCGAGAAGAAGAAATACAGCCTTACATTTCTTTGGAATGATTTTCTGTTAGATTAAGGACATGCCCTATTCGGGATACACCATTCTTGAAGTTCTGAACATTTATCTGTCTTATTAAAATTCAAATGAACTTCTCTCTTTCGTTTTCTTTTGTTTATGAAAATTGTTCCAGTATGAAATAAAATTTGATGTAAACATTTCTTTTGCAAGATCTTCGGTTTGTTTAAACGATAAAACTGGAATATAAAATGATATTTTGCATACATAATGCTGGTGATATTACTTTCGTCCTGTTGTATTAGTTTTTTTTTATTTAAATTCCAATTTAAAATAATTTAATAATTTTGAATCCATGAAGGAGCACACATTTTTCTACTTGAAAGAAAGGAATACAATTTAATTTTTGAACTTTGAAAAAATCTAATTAATAATACAAAATTCAAAGTAATAAAATATTTATTATTATTATTATTAAAATTATTGCGCGATTTACAATTGTTGCCAAATGTCAAATATTACAAAATATCAGTCTAAAACGAAAAATCTGATACATATTTTTTTTAAAAATATATGTTATGTAAATGTACATTGCATTTTCTATGCATTAGTTTTCTTTATTTCGCAGTCCTTATGTAAATATGAAATTCATAAGGAATTTTAATTTTAAGAGTTATTTTAAATGATTTGAAATTTAGTTTTATTTAAAATAAGTTGCTTACTATAAATGGAACTATTAATGTAAAATTGAAATAAATACTAGATAAAACTACTTTTTGTTTAAGGTTAAAATAATCTGCTAACAATAGAACGAAGAAGTTAAAACAAAGTAATTCGAAAATTCTTGACGATGCTATTAACTATTATTGTTTTCAGTCAAAAATATGATATGCCTTCTTAACTATAAAATAATAATAAAAAATAGCATAACATTTCTGTAATACTTTATAAAAGCATTTTAATGAGGGTTAAAGCCATTACGATGTTTATTCTAAATTACAATACATGCTTAACTTTAACAGAAATATTTATATATCAGGTATATGAATTTATATTTATTTGTTAAACAGATAAATGCAATACTCTATTTAGTGTAAACATTTTAAAGGCCAATAAGGGATTTCAATACTATTTGCAATAAGTTAAAATCTGATAAGCCGATTATACTATATTATAATTAAGCTGATGTTATGTACTTGGGATGTAATTATTGTAAGGTATAATATGTAAAAAGGTGAGCTTATATATATATATATACTTCTCGAAGTTTATGTGGGCGTGTCCGCATTTCAAGATTAATATATTAAAGAGTTATTAATTTAGTATATTCAAATATGGCAGGAATTCTTCTAATGCAAAGTATAGACCAATTGAAAAAAATTATCAAATTTGGTTCACTATTTGATAAACGATTGCCCCATTAATTTGGGTTTTTGTTTACATCGCAATACTTCGATGGATATATTTTTGACTTGAATCCATCTAGCAAGCAGATATAAGAGGGCTTATTTTTCCTGTGTGTAAGTATTCATTTATTTATTTATATGCATTTCTTTTTGATTTGACTAATGTTTTGCTGTTATACCGTTCATACAAAAGCTGACGTAAAATAAATAAATGAATAACACAAAATAAGTGATACATAGCAATCATCTAAAATTTTGAATTATAAAAATAAAAAAAAAAAAATTGCATTGCAAATTTACCAATAAAAATATCCTGGCTCCAAATCGCAGTTGTGTTGAAAAAGAAATTTGAAGACATTTTACAGTCCCCAAGCGAAAGAATTTAAGAGTTTTTTTGTTGATAGTGAAGGAAACAGACAGTCAGGTGAGTTTTCCCTTTTCTTCTTGTCAATAAGCAGTATAGGATTTGGAATCTGATAGCCATTGGAGTGAATTTAAGGTGTGAGAAAATGAAATTATTTATAGGGGAGAACTGTTCGTTGAATTTCACTCTGATTTTTTATAGTTAAATTTGCAATGCCGCCTAAGAAAAGAAAACTATTTAATCAAAAGTGAAATCTGAAAAAAAGATAAGAGAATTACTTGAACAGACATATATCTAAGAAAGAGTTAATATTTATTTTTTTAAACAGTGCAATGCCGGGAGCTATATTCGCTAGTAAATACCCCCCATATATATATATATATATATGTGTGGTGTATACTAGCGCATATATATATATATATATATATATATATATATATATATAGATAGATAGATAGATAGATAGATAGATTGATATAGAAATCGCCTCGTATACAATCGTTTAAAAATATTTTTTTTTAGTAACCGAAATGAAAGTAAGCTGCAACAACGAATCTGAAGATCTGTAAACAACAAAAATTTCAAAAAGATTGAATTCCTAGAACTAAACATATATTAAATTATACATAGCAAACACGTATATGTATACCAAATATACAATAACAGGGCGTGAAACTAGATGTCCAAGGTATCAAAAAGAACCCCTACCCCCAAAAAAATTAGTCAAACCAAAAAGAAATATTTATAAATACACAAAATAAATCAAGAAATCCCACAGGTTAAAATAAATCATCTTATATCTGCTTTCTAGATGGATCCAAGTCAAAAACATGTCTACCGATGTATTCCGATAGTATGGAGGAGACAAAAAAAACCTCCCTTAGATTGAAAAAAACAATTTGGTAATTGTGTAACTTCTATATATATAAAACAATAATCATATGTATATATACATTATATTAGATATTATATATAAATATAAAATTATATTTTGATTTTGAAGTGAAATACCTTTTGTCAAATATATTGTTTTTAGTAAAATTATTTTTTTTTCAAAAAATCAACTTGAATAAATATCCTGAGAAATGTTTTAAAGTATTGAATGGTTGGATACAATTAGGATATACATGTACCTGAAAGCATGTTTGTGAATTACAGTATTATTTTCTTCCTTCATGTGAGTTTTTTTTTTGTTTATTTTATATACATGTAGATTTTCATTTATTATTATTCTTAGACTTGATCATTTTAATTTAACATTGCTAGTTTCAAAACCCATTGCTTATTTTTATTTATTATTATTGTTTATTTATTTATTATTAATATTATTTAGGGTGCTTGATGGCTCTCTAGCGCTCGGTACCATAGGTATCGGGTTCAAATCCCGACTTGCCTATGGGTGTTGCAGTGGTTTTGAATCCACTTTAAACCGTATGTCCTGGTCCTAATAGGATCTTAGAGCGTTGCGGGGGCATTGTTACTCCGCGTCCGTGGCTTATCTTCCAGTTACGCGCCCTCTGGTTGAAAGTGAGTAATATCTATGCATCACTTGCCTTAAGACATCAAAGACAATTGTCTAAGTGGTTGCCAGCTGCATTAGAACGAAAAAAATAATAATAATTTTTTTTTTTTACATTTTAAAATATATTTTAAAAGGAATATATTTTATTGCATAAGTATGCATTAAAGAAAATTTTCAACTCAATAAATTAATTATCTACTTACTATTTCAACATATATCCAGAATTATACTACATGATGTTCGCAAATTACAAAATTAAAAAAAATATTTATCAAGTTTTCATAAATTTTAAAGTGAAATAAATGATAATTATACTTATTATAATGATTTAATATATTATTCTAGAACTATGTGAACATATTTGAAATAAGTTTGCAGCATAAATTAAATTAGAAATATGCAATTACAATATTACAAATATTACAATGTTTTGAAATAGTCATGTGAGTAATTAAGCAATGTGTTGTAACATTTCCTTCACTAGTAGTCTCATATAATTATTATATTTATTATTTTAAGTTTTATATAATAAATTTAATATTCCAGAATAATTGTTTCTGTACATTTAAAAGAAATATTTGTTATTCTTACTAGACTAAGAAATAACTAACTGAGAAATAAATAACGAAAGAAGCAACTAAAACACATTAAAATGTGCATGAATATTTAATTTAAATAGTAATTCAACAGTCTTTAAGCAATAATCTAACAGTCTTTATAGCAATGCATTTGTTTATAATTTAAACAGTAACATTCACAAATTATTCGTAAATTATTAAAGCAGTTTATTTTTCGAAATTCATGTATAATTTACGAAAGTTTACATGGTGGATTTATTAATAAAATATCTGCTTAAAATTTCTCTATAATTTCAGTTTGTTTAATCAGATTATGTATAATGGCTCCTATGAAATTTAATATGGCAATTTAAAAGATATATTATATTTCATATTTTGGAGGCTGCTTTAAAGGTGTATTTCTAAGGATTAAGTGAAACTTTTCTAACCCATTTACCTCACAAAATGGATATTTATAGATTGAGAGGGATATAATTTATAACTTACATTAAACTGTTATTGCCTTTGTTATGAATGTACTTTATTGAAACTTAAATTAACTAAGGAGCTTTTCTAAAATTACTGAAGACTGTAATAAAAGAATATTAATAATAACATGTTTTAAGCTACTTTGTAATGTAGAAAATATTATTACAATGTAACCGTTCGATAGTTGGTCTTTAACATAGATTAATTAATTCATTTTTTAACGTTGTTTTCCTATTTTTTGAAACAAATTGTAGAAATTATTGTTGAAATGCATAAATAAAAAATTAATATATAATAAACATTAAACATAATTAAATATAAAATAAAACATTACATATTTTTCATAGTTTAGTCTTTACATAGTTTTATATCCAGTTTACATATACATAATCTTTACATCCAACTTTACGTATTCAATCAATTTCTTAATATCTTTACAATTTTAATAACGAAATAATAATTTAACTTTAACTTTATTTTGCATTATAACGAATAAAAACTGAAAAAATATAACAATTATTTATAAGAAATAGTGTTAGAATATTTACAAGGTGGTGCTTTAACTAGAGCTTTACCAAATAAGAGTTTTATAATATTTTTCAATGTAGAAATTACAATTATAGCTAATGAATATGTTATTAAAACCTTCTAAAAATAATTTGTATTCCTATTCAAGGTAGTTATAAGATCTATAACAAAATGTATTTTACTCTATATCAGTATGGAAGTTTCTGTATGACGTCAATTTCAGATGTCATTTGAGGCTAGTAGTATCATGTACAGAATAAATTGGGTAAAAAGATTTGATTTTAAATGCTCTTGATTTTCGATACGAGAAGATTAAATGGTGACTGATATTGTATTTGAGTATATCAATTTTGGGATGATCTGGATTTCGGGTTTTCTCTTATATTATATTTATCAAATTACTAAAATATAAAACAATAATTTCTGTAAAATTTATAATTACCAAGATGGTAAATTTTGCCATTTTTTATGAAAAATATTCATAACATAATATGTAGAAATAGTTTTTTTAATGTAAATTAATACTTTTTAGAATGGCCATGTTAAAGATCAATCATTTCGACATATTGATTCAGCAATTGAAGAAACCAATATGATTTTGTAAAAAGCACTTCAAGTTTTCCAAGGGCGACTTTTTTGAAATAGGCAATATAGCAGAATTTTCTCCTTGTCTATGGCCGGATGGGGATTATAAATTTCTAGAATTAAGTCTTTCATTGAACTGGAAGAAAATGAGAAGAGGTTGAAATCCAAATAGAAGCTTTCAATAGGGATGTTCATTAAAAACAATTGTAACGAGAGCGTGTAATGTAGCAGCCTTTACACATGGTGCTACTATGATAAAATACGAACTTTAGGTTCGAATCCTGGCAGTGGCATGGATATTTGTTAGTAGTTTGGAATCCAAGTTAAACTGTAGGTCCCGGTCTAATTAGCCCAATGTGGGTACAAAAATTAAAGGAGGTAAACCATACTAAACCTTTGATAAAACAGAACAGGCTACGTGTACAGATATAATGGCGAAATGGTGGCAGATATGGTACTAATACAGATCTAGTGGCGAGAAATTTCCTGTCAAATATACAGCATTTGGAATCGTATCAAAAATAATTACTATGTTTTCATATATTGGTTATTTAACAAAAGTGAGTTTAAATAAAAAAGGCATATAAAAATACTAGGTGTAGGCTTATACGATAAAGGCTCTTTACAAAAAAAAAAAAAAATACAACTTATTTAGATTCTAATAAGTACATTAATATGTGAAAAAATAATTAAAACATTTTATATTGGTAGAACACGATTTATTAAGAAAAAGTCTCTCATTAAGTATTTAGTGGGACGAACTTTATCTTCTCCACGTATCAAAAAGTAATACATTTTGTAAAAAATGTGTCACAAAGACGACTTTTATGCTACTGCTAAATTTTTTGTTGAGTGACGTTGAAATAACGAGCATTGAGCGTGATAATCTATCATGTATATCGATCGACGATATTTTTAAGTCGTTGCACAGATTTAATATGATTCTTTTTTTCGAAAATATGTTTAATAATAAAAAAATATTCAATTTATATTTCTGCGTAGTTAAAAAAGGTTTAATAAATATAAATTGTTTTTTATACGGCTTCAATGTTGGAAATGATGCGAAGAACAGTATTAATAAATATTTTATCCCTTTATTTCCTAGTTGCATGAAAGTTGGCTTTCAAATTGGAGAATGATTTGTCATGACTATTATTACTTTGAAGTCCTCTTGCAACTTTGTTACTGCTTTTAGTATAGACTGCAACACAATGTCTTGCATCAAAGTTGAATTACATGGTTTTATCCAATTTGACTTGATAATAAGATATCTTTACTTTTGAGAACTCTGAATTTGGGGATTAAATTTTCTTTCTTTGTAGTGCAAAAGTCATCGTAGAAGTAGAATAAGCAGTCGTGCTGGAGGTGATTTGTATAGAATAGTGAATAATGACAAGTGTCTGAATTGAAAAAAATAATGGTGAAATTACCCGCCTGGATCTATAACATGTGCCTATTTTCATTTTAAAATATTATCGATTATATAATGGTTTATATATTGGTGTTTTATACTGCATATTTTCTTTTTGCACAGTATAATCTAGAAACCAGAAAAGTCTTTATTTCTTGTTTAGGTTTAGGTAAATTCTTATCTATGTCATATAAGTCAAAACCTTACTGATCTCTTATTTAATCCCTTAGTATTTTAACTTTAATCGTATGACATTTAGCCAAACAAACAAATGTATGGCCTTAAAATGCATTTAATAGAAAAATATGCGTTCATGTTAGCAAAACTTTAAGGTTTATTTATATATATATTATATGAATCTGTTAGAATAAGTGCAAGCTAACTTAGTATATATAAGAAATTGATATACATTTTTTTTTAAATATTATAATTAAATATATATTATATTTTTATTTTGGCGGGTAATTTTTATTTTTTTTTCGGAATGAAGTAAGAGATTTTGCTTAGGGCATTTGATAATTTGATGCATTAAATTTAATATTATGTTGTTTTTTTTTTTATTTTGACAAACATTTATTTTTCCAGAAATATCTGGTATTTATGACATTAAAAATAGCCAAACAAACAAATGTATGGCCTTAAATATTTGGTATTTGAATAAAAGTGTTATAAATACATATAAAAAATATGCGTTCATGTATATATAAATATTTTATATAGGTTTATTTATATATATATATATATATATATATATTATGACAATGCCTAATAGTAACACTAGTGTATTTAAATGAATGCGCAAAATTAAAATTTCTTTTGAAACATAGGTACATGGAAGTTATTAAATGTTCTATATTCTGTAATATTCCATAATATGTCAAAAAAAATAAATACCAGAATATTTCTGAAAAATAAATGCATTTGTCAAAATAAAAAAAACCAACATAATATTGATATTTAATGCATCAAAAATAAAAATGCCCTAAGCAAAATCTCTTACTATGATTCCACAATTTTGGCTCTATCTTTCAAACCTCGGCACCAGATAAAACATCCCTGCCATGCAGCTGTCAAAAGTATCTCCATATCCCTCCCACTTCAACTTCCATCTTCATGGGGGAGGAATCTAATAAAAACCCTTTTTTGAATCTTGAACACAGAAAATGCCACTCTTACACAATAATCACACTGACACATTGCTTCCGAGTCCCCTTTCCCCAGAATGGAATCTCACTCCCGTAGTAGAGCTCTTATCGAAGAACGGTCCTCTAAACATGCAATTACAGAACCGGTTGCCGATGCACATTCACCACACATCTCCCCCGGAACGGGAACTGAATCCTGCTCGCGACAGTTCAATTCAGAAGGGTGATTTGTGATTCCATTACCGTTAGGACAACGTCACCCATTCATGACTTATGGGGGCAAGCCTTCGTGGAACCTGCTAGAAATGCCGTTCCATGTTAGGTTTACGGTACGGGTGAGGTAAAGGCTTGGCTAAAGCCTTCATGAGGAAGTAAATGGAGGTTTTTGTTTCTGAAAGCAAAGTATTTCGTGTGATGGATTTAAGTATATTCTAAAAAAATAACAATAAAGTGAATTTAAAAATAACAGAAATAAAACATGAATACTAAAAGTTAGCCTTTTGAATTCACTTTTTTCACTCATTTAGTGCTAAAGAGTTTAGATAACATGCCTTAAGTTGTTTAAGAATTTGTTAAGTATTTCTGAAATGTTTTTTTTTTTTTTGCTGATATTAATTTTGCATTTATCAAACATATCTGATTAAATAATAATATTTGTATTACCATACAGGTAAAATGAAAAAAATCTTAAACGTCCATATATATTTTATGAATTGTAGAAAAATTACATTACTTTTACTTATTGACCTTATAGCGCAGTGGACAGTTATGTAAAAATAAATGTAAGTTACGCGTTTCTGTAATTTAAACTTACGAAGTTTGGTCTTCATTAATAACAGAGAACAAACTTAATTAAAAAAATATTTTATTTCCTTTAAACATGTATTTGATATTTTTATGTAATTGTAACTATATTTATAAAATGAGAAAAAGGACATGGGCCACCAATCTAAAACCATTAAATCATTAATTGAGGTATTAACAATCACGATAAAAAAACCAATATATCGGACACAATGTACACAAAAAGAACAAAGATTAAAATTTATATAGAATGCATTATAAATGTTCTAGAAAACTTACATTGTAGGAATGTCAAATTTTATGTCTATACTGCTTCCTGCCATATTTTTTTCACAGTTACTAGCGTATTTTTAAATAAATTTTGTATTATTGTAATGTTATAAATATGCAACATGTGTTACACCTATTGTAATATACGGTGTAAACCACGAATACAATTTGTAAGGTGTAAATACGCCTTTACAATGCACTAGCTTTTAACTAAAGCAATCGAATTATCATCACACAAATAGATACCTATGTTAATTTTCTCATTTTTTTTATTAATTAATCACACATTTATTACTAAATTTTAATACAAAATTACTTCACTTAAAGTTTAAAAATTTTATCAAATTTCAAATTCAAAATAAAACCAAATTTCTAAAAATAAGTTTAAAAATATTTACGAAAAAAAATTATTTTAACTTCAAACTGAACAAAAAATAAATATTTAAGATTTTTAATAATTTAAAAGAATCTCAATTTTCAAATCTATAGAAATTAAAAAAAAAAAAATAAATAAATAATAACACAGTCTCCAAGTTATTTGTTGAAATATTGATGCGCAAGACGTACTAATAACGAGAAAGAACTTTTTTTATAAAACATTTGTTGAGTTGCAAATTCACGACAGATCTCATAACGAAAATTACTGAAACGCGGAACTGATTCAACGAGGAATATTTAATTCCATAAAAAAAATAGTAATTTTTAGTTTCAAATAAAAGCTTTCATGTTACATCCAATGAAAGAATCAATACCCAAGTTATTTCTTTTCATTTTTCCCCCAGTTTCCTTCTGCAAGACCGTTTCTTTTTCATTCCCTTGTTGTTGTGACTTCCAAACTTGATGATAAATTTCAAAAGATACGATCCCTGGATGTTTTCCATCGTTATCTGTAAAAGCAATTAGTTACCTTGTCTTATTTAAAGGATGAAGAGGAAATTTAATTTAACCGATGAAGGAGAGCCAATTTGTTTTTCTTTACATTAAAGAAAAGATAAAGAAAACACAAAACCCTTATTACTACAGGAGAGAGAGCTAGTACGCGCTTGCTGATGAAAGGAAGGTAAAGCCCGAGTTTAAAACTCCCTGCTTTACACGAGAAAATAAGGGGAATTGATTTGATCCCGATGCAAATCTCAGCAGCATCTTCATGAATGCTTAGAACTGCCTTTTTTTTTTTTTCTTTTTCAAAGTAAGTAATCTAAGGATGTAGCATGTTTTTATGTTCCTGTTGTTTTCTGATAATTTAGTTATTCATTCAGGTTTTAGTATGAAGATGTGCCTCATTAATAGCAAATAATTCCTTTAAATATTACTTAATTTTACTTTGTTTACATTTCATTTATTTGATTTTTATTTGAAATTGTACCTATGTTTATAAAACAAGAATCAACACTGCAGATGCTGCAAATCTCAGCAAGAATCAAGACAGCAAATGCGGCAAATCTCAGCAGCATCTTCATGAAGGCTTATACTGACTTTTTTTTTCTTTTCTAAAAGTAAGTAATCTAAGGATGTAGCCTGTTTTTATGTTCCTGTTGTTTTCTGATAATTTAGTTATTCATTCACATTTTAGTATGAAGAGGGACCTCATATATAGTAAATAATTCTTTTAAATATTACTTAATTTTACTTTTTGTTTACATTTCCTTTATTATATTATTTATAGATATATATTTTAATTGAAGTTGTAACTATGTTTATAAAACCAGAATCAACACATGATAGTACGCAGTTAAATAAGATACGCAAATTGATTACTGCAATACTTAAACTTGAAAGAAACAAATTTCGCATTAAATTCAAGCTAAAACATGTGCACTATAATGAGAAATAATTACCATAAATATTTTTGGTATATTAAATATTTATTTATTTATTTTTTTAACAATTTAAAGAAAACTTCTCATAAAAAGGAAAATAAGTGGCATATGAATAAAATACTCAAACATGTAATTCAATCAACAAGTTTGATTTACTCAAATTGTTTTCAAGAAATCACCAAATTATATATTAATTTTATAAAGTTTTACCATTTTACAATGCAGAATTACATGAAATATTCCTTACGTTTATTATTAGAATTATAATGATATATTATATATGATTTATTAAATATATATATATAATATATGATTTATTATTATATTAATATTATTTTAAATAATCAAGTAGACATTTGTTTTAAAAATAATTTATTTATTTTAACTTAAACTATGTTGTCTGGCATTTACAAAATATGTAAAATGATATGCTTTTGCTTCGTATGTTTAAAAAAGAGAAAAGTGTAACAAAATTACTGGAAAATATACTCAACAAGTTAAAAACCCAGACATAGACATAACATGGAAATTCAAGAAGATAGAAACCTAATACAATACTTTACTAATTGAATTTATGCTTCGTAATATTTTAACATAATTTTGTATAAAAAAACACACATTGTGAAACTTGGAAATAAAATCAATGAATAATCTGCAAAAATTTAGAAATTATATGGTATGTAACCCCGATTGCTTTACATATATATATATACATATTACATATTACATATATATATAAATAAAATATGCATGCAAACTAAGTGAGAAATTTTTTTAAATGAAAAAATAGTCGTTTATAGAATCTTCAAACAATTTTATTTTCCAGTCTTTTAAAGAATAGTTAGAAATACACGAGGCATTTCTAATTGATCATTAAAGTATTGAGAATAAAGATATTTAATTTATTTCGTTCTTGCAATATGGAATATAATAGAAATAAACTTAGAATGAAATAAATAAATTAATGTTTATAGCAGAACGCTTGACACGAACAAAAAAGGATATTTTAAAAATAGAGACAATCATAAAAATTCAACGTCTTTTCATTTAAAAACAATTTTAATCTCCTCCATTTACATTTCTAAGAATAATTTATGAATCAAAAATTTAAAGAATATAAAATTTATTAAATGAGAATTATAAATCCCAACTGTGAAAGCTTAAAATGTCAAGACGTCGTTTTAAATTTATAATTCTCCTGCAAATATGTATAGTATTAAACTTTACAGTTTATACGTGCAATTAAACATTACTAAATAAGAATTTATTTAATTAAAATGTAATAAACTTTTCTTCAGGAAATTTTGGCAACACGCTAGATAAGAAGAATAAAATTTTATTTTCTGAATATAATTTTTAAGTTACAAAACAAACTTCTGTTTAACATGTAGAAAATAAAATTAATATTTTATTTTATATGCAGAGCAATGGAATGACATTAGTAGAAAATTGTTGTTGAAAGTCTCTGTAAAAGATTTCAAACAGCATTTTAACAGCATTTTTTTTTTTTTTTTTTTTTTTGAAAATCTTTAATTTAAAATTTGTATTTCTTTTCAGTCAAACTTCTTTCTATTAAAATATTCATTGTTGAATACTATTCAAAAAGACATTATTTTACATGCTTTGTTTATTAAAATCAGAAATCTTTCATATATTTTCAGGAAGATTGGATGTGTAAATGTAGGAAAAAATTTATCTCACAAAGTATATGCAAATTAGACTTTGTATAAATCCGTATCACCAACACACAAGGAAAATACGATAATGATGAATAGAAAGAATATATATAAAAAGTCCTCACACAGGCAAGCTTCTGGGAATTTTCAATGAAGATGTCCAAATTAATTAACAAGGTGGATTAGAATAACTTTATTCTACCATCTTCTACGGAAAGAAAAAGTAGTTGTGCAGATTCATTCATTTTCTTTCCCTTCTTTAACTTATCCTAGACAGCAAATGTTTGTACAGTTCTACAAGTCTTTAGGCTCTATCGAGAAAGGAAAGACACAAAAATATTTTCTTAACCTTTCTAAGAAAATAGCAAGTTTTGAACTATATAAAACGCATTTCCTCATACCGAAAATTCTTTTCAATAAATAAATTTAATTTTTAGGGAACAAAAATTAAATATACTTTTAAATTAATATCTTGGAATTACGGAAATTTTAACACAGCTAACTTCGTGGGATTAAATTTTGGTAATTTTCTTATTTTCCTTTATAGAAAAACTTTTATTCCAAGATTATTTTCATTAATCCATAATTTAAAAAAAACATTGTTTGTATATATATTAGAATGAAAATGAATGTTTATTTATCCCACATTGTTATAACTTATTAATCTGAGTGTTTATTTGAAACTTTGGTAAATTAGCCATTGTTCGTAAGCTTGCTAAGGCTTGAATTAGTAGGCAGCCATTTTATTATAGGCGGCACGTGTTCTTAGGTAGTTTAATGGGTTCATATATTTCATATCTTTTCTGGGTATGAGTGCACATGTTCAACAGAACTAGTTTAAATCAAACCCAAATAATTACATTTAGATTGCTGGTCTACATTAGACAATAAAAACACGAAATCTCATGTATTGTCTTTGGTTTTCAATAGTGTATACATATTTTTAAATATATCTCACGCCATCTTACATTTGCTGCTTTTTTTTTTTTTTTTCTCGATTTTACAAATATTTTTATCTTACTTTGTAAGAATTCAAAAAGTGACAAAAGTGTAATAAATAATAAAAACATAACATAACTTTACTTGTTATTTTTTTATTACACTTAAAAACATAAAACATAACTTTTTTTTGCTAGGTTAAATTATAACCATTTGAACCATGAAATGCTCTTAAAAGTATAACAGCTGCAAATTTGAGATAAAAAAAAAATGGTTCGTGTATTAGAAAATAAATAATACGTTTTCTTTGTATTTTTTTACATAATAAAAATATTAAAAGCAGTCGTCAAAAACATTATTTTCGTTGCCAAATTAATTATGCCACAAAACGAAAAGCAATTGGTCGACCTGCAACCCAACTACAAAAGAAAAGGGCATTACGAGCTTCAGAAACAGGCGAGCAACTGGAAGAAAGACTGGAAATATTCGAATATGCACTGTTCGATCCAGAGGAACACTGCACCCTGATTTAAATCTTAGTGTATTCCATTATGATGCTAATTATGATTACAGTCTTTATCCAAGTGGTTGGAAAAGATCGTAAATTATGCGTGTATTGCAGAACCCTCAAAGTTAAGAATGAAATACTAGAAATTTGCTGCGTGGGTTGAAAAGTAAATTGTTAGAAATAAATTCGTCACATGAATAATTATCA
This sequence comes from Caerostris extrusa, assembly GCA_021605095.1. Lineage (NCBI taxonomy): Eukaryota > Metazoa > Arthropoda > Arachnida > Araneae > Araneidae > Caerostris > Caerostris extrusa. The sequence continues at coordinate 18,769 of BPLR01018851.1, forward strand.
AACTTGATATCAGGTAACACAAGCCAATCGAAACATTTCTTGACAAACATATGCATACATAATTTTTGTCTCCAAATGACATCAGTCGATGCAACAAATGTCGACAACAAAAGTCGATGTGGGAGAATTACATGGCAACATTAACAAAAAGAGGGCTGAAGACAAATTTATCATCAGTGCAAGAATCACTACTATCACTGCCGAATGCTGATGACAAAGTTCTTCATTTTTTTATGGGAAACACTGATGAATAAATCGCTCAACGTTGTCCATTGAATACAGACACTAAAAAAGAAGTTGTTGCTGCATTAGAAACTTTATTTAATAAACATACTAAGAATTAATTCGATTGTTCAGAACTGTTCTTGAACAAATGCTAGCTGATAACTACAAAAATGTAATTAGAACAGACAAAACAACAGCCGGCCAACAAGAAATATAGTAAAATGCACAACAATTGAGGAAGTTTCGATGTTTATAGTTGGCGAAGAATTTAACCAACGTTATATAATACTTTATCATAAGAATGGTCATGTTCAGCGAGTCTAAAAACCTATAGCTCATACGACGGATTATAATATCCGAATTTATTTTGGCAAGGAGAAGATGGATATCATTTCAACATCAAACTTAGAAATCCACAAACAAATGAGGAAAAGAATCAGAAAGTTAGTGCTAGGAATTTTTCTTCATATCGATTGATGCTTCTCTGAAAAATCGCATCTTGAAATGTTGATAATTGTTCCATCAATACATTGTCTATATTCAAATAAAATGCGAAACCGAACGATTTATCTACATTCAATTAAATCAAATTAAGTTCCTTGCCGAAGCATACATTATTTTTACGTGATGCTATTGATGGAACTTAGCTTAGATTTGGAACTGAATGCCGTATATTCGCTGTGTTCTATCACTTAGAGATCTATGGAATAATCCTTTGTTTAACCTATGATTTAATGCTTTTTGATATCAGTAAAAAAAAAATATTTGCATTTCTCCAACACACAAATAAAAATAGCTAGCTAACTTCAATGTATAAAGAGAGAAAGTCTCAAAAGATTAAAAAAAAAAAAAAAAAACTCAATAAATTCCATTTTACCGATACCTTCATGGGACCGTAACAAAAATAAACGATCCCTTGCAGCAGCACTTAATAAATTCCTACTTCGACCTCCACCACCTCAGACATAATTTAGTCAGGGGACTCCTTTGACAGTGGCGTCTGGACTATTTCCAAGAATGGGAACAGCGGGGGCTCCTGCATTTTTAAAGTGCTGGGCTCTGGTGGGAAATGCTGGGCTGTTTCGCTACACCGCTCGACCGCATAAACATTTCTATTAGGGTCGATGTGTTCGTTAGCGCCCAGTGACATGCAATAAATCGAGATGGTTATTAGCAAATCTGAAGTAGCGGCAGAGCTGTGGCCTAATGTGTTTGATTTCTGGAATGGAGCTGAATTACTTGCGCTTAAATAGTTGTGTACAGCTTATAAAAGAATATCAGATTAAGTGATGGGTTCCCCCTTTTTTTTTAGTGTGAGTGTTTCCCATCAACAAAGATAAAAATGATATATGGAAATGTATAGTATGAATAATTGAATGAATTGCTGTTCAGGGTCTATTCTTGTTTTGGAGAGAATAGATGGTATGAATGAATTTATTAGCAGATACGCTTCTCTGTTCAGTTAACAATGTAGATATTTTGATACATTTTGTTGTTTATTATTACAATATATATGTATATATAAATGGATATTTTGTGAAAGAGATAGATATAGATAAATATCCATATAGAATATTTTCCTCTCATTAATATTATAGTACCATATTCAAGAACAACTGGATTAATTATGCATGTTATGGTTTAGGCTGTATAAAAGAAGTTTTGCAGAACAATTTACATATGCAGGAGAATTCACCCCCTGGCCTCTTTTTTAGTAAAGATAATGACAATTTGGAAATAGGACAAAACAATCAAAATGTGAAGTAATACTAATTCATAGTCTTTCAACCAGTTTCAGAAATAAAGATTTGCATCCATTTCAGAATGGTATCTTAAATGAATCAATCAATGTTTTTCATTTTGTAACATAGATGGTAGATTGAGGCAATTAATAATGCCATTTAACCACCAAATAATCATGAGTAAAAAAAAAAAATTATTTTATAATAACTAGATTGTTTAAAAACATTTCAATATAAAACAAATAGCAATCTTATTATTTGTTAGAAAGATGAATATATTTAAAATAAATGAAAAGAAAATGAACAATGTATTCTTATATATTTTTTTTTTAAATAAAGAATATTTTCTAATGAAAAAAAGGATAATATAGTATGAAGTTTAACAAATTTAAGTACAATTTACGTTTATTTTTAAAGCTGCATAAATTTAAAAAATTAAATAATTAAAAGCACACTGATATACTCCACATAATTTATGACAGGAAAAAAAAATTCTTTAATTATTTAGTATACATGTAAACATATAGTATTTTTTTTAAATTTCATTGTATTTTATGTAAATAATTACTTTAAAATGTTTCAAGACATGATGAAAATGTAGTGATAAAATGAAAAAAATCCAATATATAAGGGTAAAATCATGGAACCATGGAAAAATATTTATTTTCAAGAAATGGAATAGAAATACAATCAAAAGAGAAATAAACAAATTAACTAATTTTTGAAAACTACTACATATTAATGACCAAAATCTTAAAATTGAATGCCAACTATATGCATATATTTAAATAAAAAGAACAACGCTCTAACAAAACAAACATATTTATTAAGAAGAAGCATAGTAAATATACTTCACTTTTAATTTATTATAAAAGTGTACAAAAATAATAAATCTACATGAAGTATTCAGGAAAATGGAAATTGCAATTAATTATTTATTTGTTATTACTTAACTTTTAATTACCACCATTGCAAATACAGAACAGTTTTATATAAAAATAGTTATTAAATTTTACATCATTACAAAATATCCTGATAAAAAAAGGGTAATTACAAGAAATGGAACGAAGAAAAACAAATATAAAAATAAGCCAAATCATTAAAAAAAAGTAAGTTAAATAATAATTAAGTAATGAAAATGATAAAAATGAATAAATTTTAATTGTAACATGTTTGATATGTTGCTTTCTTAAAATAACATTAATTTTTAAAGAAAATCAATTTATTACGCAGTTATTTAATAATAAATTAGATAAATCTAAGTGCATTTTCAATTCATTTTACAAAACATGATTCAAAAATATAAAAGATCTAATCAGATAAATATATACTAATATATAATATAACCTCATTAAGAAATGAGGGCACAAAACTGAAAAAAATCCTTTTGTTATTTTTAATATTTTAAAATATTTCTTAATTAAAAAATGCTGATTTTTACAATAATAAATACAATTTTACAAAATTATTTTAAAAATAATCCCATTAAATAAAAAAAAAAAAAAAATAAGAATAAAAAATATCAACAAAAGCAGGTAAACAAATAAAAATATTTCTATAGTATTTTTAACTTAAAACTTTTTGCAGTAGTTTTAATATAAAAGCTAAAATTAAAGCTTTGCATCTTCTGGGAATAATTTAATCAGGCTTTTATTTCCACATTAACTGGGATGGAAATAACAGGTTTTAGATGGAGACAAAAATATAACATTAATGTCATAAAAGCAGCTGTATATAGAAATGCTTTTATTATTATTTTTATTATTTGTATTTTTTGAAAACTATTTTTTTTTTGTAGTTTATTTCTTTTATCCTTTCATAATAAGAATAAAATAATAAAAATTAAATTTGTTCTTAAATGAATAATATTTAAAATTCTTAGAGAAAAAAAAAGAATAATTTCTGGTAAGATTCTGAAAAAATTGTAAAATGATGTGCTTACAATGTATATAATTGTAAACATTATTCTCAAATAAATTAAACTAAAAGCTATATTTCAAATGCATAACATTTTAACTTAAAAATATTTAACAATAAATATAATTCTAATATTTTCTGCGAATATTTGTGTATTTGTTGGAAAAAAATAGTGCTGTTCTACTGTCATACAAAGATGAATATCAACTAGCAAGAAATGAACACAAGCATATATGTGTGACATCTTGTTTTTGACTACTAAAAACGTATAATCAAAGAAGATAAATTGCTATAACAAATGATTAACTTCTCCAGCTATCTCCCTCGTATGTGGAAATACACTAAAGTGTATTTCATTTACTATATTTTTTAGACCAAACAGTACTACGTACAAATACTACTAGCTCTTACTATTCATCCCGATCTCTCTCTTAGAATTGTTATTCTTTCATAATTTGATTTTGTTAATTTTGAGTATATTAAATTTGATATTTAAGAAACACGATACAATCGTTAAAAAGTTTTATAATATCTATTTTCTTTGTTACAAGAAATATGTATTATATAAATTTTAAAATAATCTGATTTGATATACATTTCGTATTTTGGATTGCTAACTGGGGCCAGTTACGTCAATAATGCAAGAAAGCAGGCCGCCAAGGATAAAAGGATCGGAGAACATCAATATACCAAAGGAGGAGTCGCCTTTGCAACCCGAATAATCATTCGGAAATTCTGATTAAAATAAATTCCAATGTTATACTTTAAAAGAAAATGCAGGAGTTGTAGGTAGAGAACCACCTGGGAATACATTAGCTGTATTTTACCAGCTTTCCCAAAGTAATTCATTTTGCATGATATTGTTATATGCCGATGTACCATCATATTACATATGGGATACAAATATAATTTTTCAAAGAGGAAAGTTATGAACTCTAGGCGAGGTTACGAAGGAATCTTCAAAAGCTACTCACTGAAAAAATGTATACAGTGGATCAAAGAAAGTTAGAGTTTTCGATCTCCGAATGGTACTAAATGAAATTCAACGTAACATGTTTAATAAATTAAAAAAAAACAAGTGAAAGATGCATTTGTAATAATATTGACAGCGCATAATCCATCGAATCTTACTATATTATGGAAGGAATTAAAGAAAGTATAAGTTATTATGCATTGCATTAGATTCGACAAATTCATCCAGAAATAAATATCTAGTTTAAGGGAAGCGATATTTAATCAAGCATTATTCGTTTGGAAAACAAATTCTTATCAATAAGCAATCCAACTTTTAATTGAATTGCTTAGGAATGCAAAAGCCACGAAGAGATCAATTGAAATATGGAATATCGATATATTACAAGTGAAAAGATTATATTGTTGATGGAATATGGCAATGCAATATTCAGAATAAATTATTAATAGAAAGTCAAAAGCAAACATATACTTTCATGAGGTTCATCTGAGCAGAGATATTGATGGAGGTAAGTATTTGGATGCATCAGGAGGTACTGGAAAATCATTTTTTGATAAGCTTAATATTGATTGAAATACAGAATAAAAAGAGATTTTGCTTGCATTAGCATCATCTCAATTTGCGGAAACGTAATATACAAGGAGGAAGGACTTTTCAGTTTGTTTTGAAACTGCCAGTAAATGTTGCAAACAAAAACTTCCAATTTGTTATATACGAAGAACATCTGTAGATACACTTTTGAGGCGAATGTGGAATGGCACATCAAAATTCCTTCGAAGGATCACACTACAAAATCTCGGGATAATTCAGCATTTATGGTAGGTGCATTAGTTATACTTAATAGAGATTTTCAGCAAATGCTTCCATTTATTTCAAAATCAATTATTGTAGAAGAAATCAATGCATGTTTGAAGCAAACGTTTCGCTGGCTTTGAGCGAAGCAAATAAAATTAACAACAAATATGAGTTCAAGTTTTCAATGATAAAGAAACAAGACATTTGCAGTACAATTCTTACAAATTTATGAGGTGTCACTCACCAAATTGATTGTGTATTTGGTGAAATTAAACATGCAAATGATTCAATAGCGTCAACAGTTCAGATGAATTAATTAATAAAGATTATCCCAATATTTTTAAAAAGTACAGAAATTAAAATTGGTTATTTGGAACAGCCATTTTAGCAATAAGAAATGAAGTAGTTAAAGATATTAATTAAAATTCAAAACAAGATTCCTGGCGAGGAAAAATTCATAAGTAACTCGAATCAATATGTGATGTAAATGTATTTTCCCACCGAATTTTTGATTCCCTTGGATTCATCAAGATTATGCAATGGAACAAGAATGATTGTCAAACAGTTATCAAACAATTCATTGAAAATAACATTATGAAGATATAAAGGTATTGGAAAAACAGTATTTATTCCAAAAGAATTCTGCTCATATTTAACGAACTGCCGTTTCAATTCGGAAGGCTACAATTATAGTAGGATTAGCGTTTAGTAACATTATTAGTAGGATTAGCGTTTAGTAACACTATAAATAAGGCACAAGGACCAACGTTAAGATAGGTGGTATTAATTTTAAAAAAATCATGCTTTTCTCCCAGTCAATAATATGTAACTTGTTCTAGAGAGGCAAACTAAAAAGAATCTATCGAC
>BPLR01018852.1:0-88329 GCA_021605095.1 Caerostris extrusa
TTTTTTTTATAAAAAGTGATTTTATTTCAGAAATAAAAAAAATGAATATCACTAAAATTTGAAATGCATTTATTACGACTTTTACTCTTTAATAAAAGATATTAATTTTGAAACTGATATTTTCGATTAATTAAAAAATAATTTTTCCTTTTTAAACAACTAAATAAATTTTTCGACATGACATATGCTCAAAAACTAAAGGAAAACATTGGATAAAGCAAATTGTAAAAAATTTAATTTTGTGCATTTTAATTGATAGACCGAAGGAATAGCCATTTTTTCTTGAGTTTTTCCTAATGTAAAAATAAATAAATAAATAAATAAAAAATGGAAAAACTAAATGAAACAAACTAAATAGAAAATTAATAAATTAATAAGAAAAATAAATATGAAATTATTGATTCAAACATTTTCAATGTATTTTTTTCTCAAATGTTTAAAAGTTAAATGAAACAACATGAGAATAATTTTGCCACTTTATCTTTTGAAAAACCCAATTTTATTACGAATATAACATTCACTCTTACTGTTGTTTTATAATTTTTTACTATTCTTAATTTCTTTTTATAGATTCACAACGATTTTAGTCTGTGCTTCCATTTCCTTTTGTAACCAGATTTGGAACATTAAAAAGTTCACTTTCTCATCTCCTTTCCCCCTGTTTCATTTTAGAACTCTTCAACTCAGATAACAAATTAAAAATATTTTATTTTTCTCAAACTGCTTTCTTGTAATTTCTATAAAAACAGCATTCTATTAATCATACTGTCTTACACTGCATCATTACGCACCCTAATGAACATGGCCTTAATGAATAACTTTTAAATACAATTAACATTATACTACACACCATGAAAAATTCAGGTGACTAATAACAACAAGTGACTAATAATATCTTATACTGCATCATTATGTACTTCTAACTAACATTACCTTCATGAAACTTTTTAAATATCTTTTCTAATGCAGCTGGCAAACACAGACATGGACGTCTTTGGATGCCTCAAGGCAAGTGCTGCACAGACGTACTCACTTTTTGCATTACCCAGGGGGCGTGTAACTTGAAGATAAGCTACGGACGCGGAGTAACAATGCCCCCGCAACGCTCTACGATCCTATTAGACCGGGACCTACTTTTTTAAAGTGGATTCCGAACCACTACAAACAACCATGGCACCGCCGGGACTCGAACCGAAACTCTGTGGGCACGCCGCCAGAGCTCACTCAGCTATTCAGGCCCTCAACTTTTAAATATAATTAACATTATATCACATCATGAGCAGATTCAGGTAATTAATAATAACTAATAATCGCTTGCACTTAAACTGCAATAACCTATGTATGCTAAATGCATAGTGTTAAGCATAACTTATAATATGCTGAATGAATATTATAAGTTAATTATTGCTTACCCTAGCCAATTCTCATCGAACTCCAGACACCCTACACCCATCCAATCGGTCCAAGTCCAGTGTCCCCTTTCCAACGCACGCACACACCATTCATAATGAAGCTACCCTCAGATGAACCTATAAAGAAATTGAAACTTACTCAAAATTACAATTTTCGCTATATATATATTGAATTTTTTCTCATTTGACAATAGGGTATCTACCAGCAAATTATTTATCCATACAGTGCAGTTGGCTAATCTTATTACATAGGATTATATTTTTTGTAAAGTGTGAGAATTTATTGGCAAATTACAAAGATTATGTATAAAAAATCAAAAAGTAAAGTAACAAATGAAATACATTTTTTGAAATGCACTATCGTATAGCATATTTAATCCATTTAATCTACGATTAAATGCTCAAGTTCAAGATCGTTAAGAATTAATTTGAAAAAAGGAGTTTTTATGCAGAATTTCAAATTTCTTGATCTACTACGCATCTGCAAAGAAAAGAACTAGAAAGCATTCATATGGCCAGTTCAACTAGCATTATTTAATAAGAATCCAATTTACATAAAAATTACAATTTGTTACATATATATATATATATATATATATATATATATATTGAATTTCCTTTATCGCTTGACAATAAGCATCTAACAGCAAATTATTTATCCACAGTACATGTCGTCAATTTCATTACATTGATTATATTTTTGTAAAGTGTGAGAATTTATTGAAAAATTATAAGAACTATGTATAAAAAATCAGAAGTGATAGCAAATAAAACATATTTTTTTGAAATGCATATATCGTATAGCGTATTTAATTATTTTTCTTCATTTCTTCCTTCTTTTTTTCCAAAGATTCCTAAAAGGAGATAAACTAAAAATTGGAAATCACCATCTATGAAACACCACTCATGCAGTGGACCAAGGCAGCTCTGCCTATTGGAGATTTCGCGAGACAGGAGAGGCTTTCTTGTACGGGGTAGGGGTTGCCAGCCCTAAGCCCAACAGCCATATTAGTTTAAAGTTGACTCTGAACCACTATAGACATCCATGGCACCTGTTGGGACTCGAATCAGAAAAACCTGTGGCTCCCTGAGCCGAGTCTGAGTAAAAATTTATTATTCTAGTCACTCGCCATCAGGAACAAAAATTGAAGTGTTCCTGTTATTAATTAAGGAATGTAAAATAATTCAGTTAACTGAGTTTATAGAGGTTTCCCTAAAATTCTCCTAAGAATTGATTTTACAGTTAATAAATTTTTAAAAATTGTGTGCTCTGAAAAACGATTCAGTTTGCAAAGTATGCATTCCCAAACATAATTCAGAGCTAAGAGGGCCAAGTAAGGCGTTATGACGGTATAAAAAATATTTGAATATCGGCCTAATTTAATGAATTTTTGTGAATTTTGGGAGAAACTCATATGAACAATACTAATACTTCAAAAATTAATCACTTAATATGATTTCAGTTTAATCTGCTATTCAAAATAATGTAACTTATCGAGTATATAATTCTTAAGTAAAATGCAAAATAATAAAGCATTTTCAAACACAATCTATGAAAAATTTAGCTGTAAGTTTCAAAAAAGGAAATGCAACACAATTAAACGCATTGAATGCTTTAGTTGTTTTTAGTTCAACAAATTTCCTGCTATAATAATTAAACCACCAAATGTTTGGTACCTTAACCTGTCCCTTGGTACTACAAGGCTTCAGGTTCGAATTGAAGTTCATGGCAGATTGATTTGGTTTTACAGCCGTCTATGAGATGGCTAATTATGTACACGGGATAAAAAGCAGACCAGCACCTACTAATTTACGGTTAATTCTAAACACTAAAAACATACACATGCCACCTCAGGATTCGAACATGAAACCTGTGATGTCCAAAGGCAAGAACGCTAAGAAGAATCATGGCTGAGGTATGTATACTTGTCATTCGGAATCCACGTTAAATTTGTGAGTGCCTGTCCCAATATGATTACAATCACTATCGCACCTCATCACACCCCATCATCACATCGCCAGGAGCTGAGTTGACCTTTTGCTATTTGGGAATGATGTTAGTGGGATGAGGAGTCTGATTTTTTGCTCTCCTGTGACGCTCTACGGTCATATGAAGTTGGAACATACGGTTTAAAGGGAATTCGAACCATTTTAGTATTTACAAACTTCAGGTTCGAATCTTGGTAGTGTGGATGTTCGTTAGTGGTTCGGAATACACGTGTAAAATTGCAGGTCACGGTCTAATATACTCGCGTTCGTATATACAAAGCTTCAGGGTGAATCTTTGGTTAGTTCTATGTGTAACAACGGTGCAGCCGTTGCTTATGGCACATAAGAGCTGTCCACTGTCTCTGTATTGCCAGCTTTGCATTATAAAAGCAACATTATTATAATATGTAAAATACACTGCATAAAAATAATGATGTACTTAAAAATGTAAAAACCACAAGTTGCAAAGAATTAAATCTTCTCTAGATTTTTTAAATTGCAATTTACTTTTGGCAATCAATTTTTTGTTGATTTAATTTTTACTTAATTCTATGAATAACAATTATAAGCATTACAGCTTTTGTTTTTCTATTTTCACACTTTATTTCCGTATTTAGGATTATGTAACAGCCATGCCAGTTATCGGTGAATCTCGTGTAAAGAACAACATCTCACCAACGGGTTATGAGGAAGGACAGTTGAAATGACCAGTATTTTGAATTAAATTAACATTGTTTCAAAACATTAAACGCACAAATGTTTTGTCCATATATTTCCTGTTCTGTATGCAAAACGTTTGATATTATTTTTATAAAATTTGTTGTTTTTGCATTATCACTATATATCAATAAATTCTACCCTCCTTATAAAAAGTTTTCATAAATCCGTGTAAAAAAAATTCAGAAATCACTTCACAACTTATCACTGTAAACTCTCCTGTTCAATGAGTAAAATTCAAGCTTTAAATCATTTCAGAAATATTCCACAATATTCTTAACAAAAAATATTCCGAAATATTTTTTAAATTGCGCTTGGGGGAATATTGATTATTTATGTCTTTGACGTCTGCTCAAATTCAAATTAATTATTGAAAAAAAGACTTCAGTTGTGTTTTTCTAATACTTATCAAACGTACATTTTCTATTTGGTAGTTTATAGAATTAAAATTTATGAAAAATTATCTCTACATATAAATCAATTTTCAAAAGATCTTGGAACTGAAAGAATCATTCTTTCACTAGAAAAAAATTACTATCTGTATTACGAGTCCAATAATTTGTTTCAATAAAAAAAATAATTCAAACTGCCTCATTCTGATATTTATGTCAAAGAATAAATGTCACTTTAATTCGTAATTTAATATTACTTTTAATTTAATTGTTATAATTAATTAAATTTTTAGGTGGAAGTCTAATTCTTATTTTGAAAGTTGACTGTAACTTAAAACTTTGACATAAATATTAATTACTGCACTAAATTTTTCTGATTTGTTGTGTAAAAATATAAATGGAAATATTCAATTATTTGGTTGCATTTAATATGTAATTTCTTTTAAGATTATTATTTAGATTATTAGTAAGATTAAGATTATTTAATCATTTATTTAATGTAGAACAAGAGATTATATATGCTCCTTATATATATGGCTGAATGGCCAGTGGCTGACTCTGGCGCTTGTTATTACAGGTTTCGAGTTCGAGTCCCGGCGGGTGCCATGGATGCATTTATGATTTTTGTGTTCACCTGAAACTGTACTGTATGTTTAGCCAAGCCTAAGGGTGCACAAAATGGAAATCAGAGCGACGAACCAAACCGAACCTGACATATAGTTTTAAAATAGAGGTATAGTTGATTTAAGGATATTCCATCAATAGGAAAATATATATTTTCAGCGTTGCACAAATAATCCTGTGCATAAACATTTGAACGAATTGCTTTATAGGTAACATTTAAAGATTAGTGTCGAGGTGGTCACTAGTCTAATACCTGAGTTTAATCCCAACAAATATATGATGATAAAGCCCACAGTTTTAATGTTTCTTAATTGTATAGGCACATGAACATTTAGTTTTCGAGTTTCGAATCTTAGCATTTGGCCTAGAGTGTCGATATCTTTTCCTTATGCTACTTTAGGATAATTGATAAATTTTCATGTTCGCCAAATACAGAGACTTCAATTCAGCGTTTTGATATATAGGGTTGTATATTCTATATAAAATGTTTATCTCTATTTAGTATGAAAAAGAATATTAACTATTTAAAAATAATGTCCATATATCGTTGGTATGTTTCATATTATTTTATATAAATTATCGGTATTAAAGGAATTTTCCTTTCACTTCTTTTAACAAAAATTCCATAGGACTCAAGTATATATTACAAATGGACAAATATTTTATATAAAATTAAAAATGTAGAAATAGTTTCAGAACCTCCGTTTTTATTTTAGTTGTAAAAAATCATTTTTTTTAAAACTGTGAAAAATTAAATATATGTATATAATGTAATGTAAGCTCATGTTTGTGAAAATTGCAACACCGTGAAGGAATCTTCATAATTGAATGAAAATTAATAAAAAAGTTGAGTGGTAGTGGTACAAATAAATGATTAAATGTTCAAAGCTAACAAACAATAACAAGAGATCGGAATCAGTATTTGTGTAGCCACCACGCGCCGCAATAAGTGCTGCTACACGACGTGGCGGTAAAGTCAAACAAATTTTGAATGTCTGCCTGAGGAAGAGCATTCCATATTGTTCGTCTGCAGAAACAACAGGACGATGATCATGAGCGAGACGCCCGAGCCAACGAAATCCCACACATGTTCAATCGGCGACATATCGGGAATACGCAGGCCAAGGAAGAAGCTGTACCTGCCGCGTTGCAAAGAAGGAATGAACAGTCCTAGCGATATGAGGGCGGGCATTGTCCTGTTGAAATGCAGCGCCTGGCAAGCTTTGAAGGACGGGAACAGCTTGGGGCCGTAGAACTTCACTGATGTACCGGTTGCTATTCAGATTGCCCACAATTCTTAGCAATTGAGATCGTCCATGATATGCTATGGCCCCCAGACCATAACTGTGGGTGTTCGTCCACTGTGGCGTTCGATAATGCACTCCGGAAGTTGGCGTTCACCGGCATAGCGTCTGACACGAATGCGGCCATCATGGTACCACAAATTAAAGCGGGATTCATCAGAAAACACGACATTCTGCCAATCAGCACGCCAGTCTCTATGCTGAGCGGCCCATTATAGCCGCAGGCGGCGATGTTTAGCGTGAGAGGATCCTGTATAAAGAGTCCTTGCGCGCAGTCTACGCTGCAGCAGACGTCTACGAATTGATGAAGCACACAATGAAATACCTGTAGCTGCCAATTGTCTAGAGGAAGCTGTAAGGTCTGTCAGCGCCATGAGGACCAGGTGTCTATCATCGCAATCTGACGTCATATTTCGGGGTCCCTCCCAGTTGTCCGACACTCTTCCGTCCACTGCTTGCAAAGACGCATCACTGTGCTGCTGCTACGCTGCACACGAGTGGCTACTGCACGATAAGACAATCCCCAGCTTCACGAAGGCCGATGATTCTTCTCCGTTCAAACTCTGTAAGTTGTTCAAATCTCGCTCTCTTTCGTCGAAGAGGCATAAGTAATGATTGAGCTAACGTTACCACTAGCAGATAACCACCGATAACTATACACTACTCGCTACAGCCGTCTATTTATTCGGATCCATCCGCCGTTCAGAGGGTGCTCTTCAGCATACGCATGCGCTACGGATTTGAAAATCTAATCATTTGCATATTATGCGCTAATTTGCATTTCCTGAAAATTTCAGCTCACTCGCGTAAGTCCTTCATGGTGTTGCAATTTTCACAAACATGAATTTATATTACATTATAATATGTAATATTCTAGTATTATTGACTTAATATTATAATATTACATGATTACAACTTTTTAATAAAAAATGCATTGGTGAGAAAATTTAACAGCAAATATTGTAAAATGTATTAAAGATAATAATATTTATAGAGTTAGAGTTATAATGAAAATTATATTGTTAGTATGCAATCTGTCTATTTTTTTGTTCATTATGTTACCAAAAGGAAAAATAAAATAGCGAATTAAAAGTAAAAGTTTTAAATAATTACAAATTAAGTTTGTATTTATAAACATATATTAAAGTAACAAATCCAACCCATAAATTCCAAACTGGGCCTGAAGTAGCATTGAATTAATTGATAGTGTGAGATGAGCTGAAATTTGATATTGTTAGAATCAGATTAAACTGCATACAGCTAGAGGAACATTGTAAAAGAATTTCAGACAAAATATATTGTTGAAAGATGACGTATTTGGTGACTAAAAATATATGTGGCATGCTTGCCAATTTTGCTATTGTATGCCAATCCATGCAACGCTGTTGCAGAACTTGTATTTTTGTAGATAATATTGTTTCGAAAACCTTTTATAAACAGTTGAATCTTTTAAAAATGTTGTTTTTAATTTATCTCTCTTTCTCTGAAGTTCATATTTTCCATATGTAATAGAGTTGATACACATTATTTCCGTACAAATGAAGGTTTGAAATCTTATAATTTAGGGCCCCTTTTACATGCTTTGTTGAATATTATAGAGACAGCTCCTATATTGAATTCAAAGATCATATTTCAGGGACGATATTAGGTTTGATAAAAAGTGATGAGTAAAATGTAGTTTTATTATGACAAATAGCATCCTGCAGAAGTTTTTTTCTTTCTAATGCAGCTGGTAAACATTTAGACAGCTTGGTCTTGGATGCCTTAAGGCAAGCTTTGCACAGGCGTACTCACTTTGCATTACCCAGGGGCACGTGTAACTTGAAGATAAGCCACGGACGCGGAGCAGCAATGCCCCCACAACGCTCTACGATCCTATTAGACCGGGACCTACAGTTCAAAGCAGATTCGAACCACTACAAACATCCATGGCCCCGCCGGGACTCGAACCCGAAACCTGTGGAACCGAACGCCAGAGCGCTAGCCACTCGGCCATTCAGGCCCGCATCATGCAGAAGTTCTTGAAAAATAAAACAGATCAACTTCTATCTGAACAATCTCGAACTCTATCGGATCATTTTATATTCATATGTTATATTATTATGTTTCATACTCTATGAGTTGCATCTGCAGCAGTTGTATATTTCTGAATATCAAAAATTAATTCAATTTGTTAATTGATTTAAATAAAAGTTTCTAATTGTCAATTTTACATGTTAATATAAACAAAAATATTTCGCATCACAAAACTGTCGTAGTACTTACAAGTATGTGTCAACAGTAGTTTATGCTTTTACATCGTTTATTAAAAAAAAAAAAAATACAGAAAGGTTACTATCGCTTTTGTTGGCCTATCCAAACTAATTTATTAAATTTTAAATCCAGCATAAAAAATCAAATTTATTATAAATTACCCTAATAGTGACAGGTATTTTGATAAAAGCATCATTCTTCACACAATTCAAGAAATTTGAATTTATGCAAAATATATTCATAAAAGTTAAAAGATGCATTAAAATAACTTTTAAATTTGTTCTGCATTGCATAACATGAGATCAGTCAGGTATGTGATTTATTTAGTACGGCACGATATATTAAAAGGAATGCATGGTGCAATTGTGCAATAAGGTATAAAAGATAAATATAAGGTAATGTTCAGCGTTCCTTATTAACCTACAGCTAAAAGCTCTTTAGCTCTAACTACATTCCGGCATGCTTAGCATCTCCTGAACGATGCAGGAATTTAAATTTAGGAGTAGGTATTTTTCGGGCGATTAAACTACGACAGCTGAGAAGTATGGGCAATTTTCAAGTATGCTGCTATTTGTTTATAGCTGAGTTATAGTGTACAGGCTGCGCGTAGATGTTGTTGTGCGAAAGACTGTACCGAAATGTTGCATGTGCTTTAGACTGTGGATAACTTGCTATTCCGGAATGTTTTAGAGATGATCAAAATATTGCAATCATTAAATGCCAAAGAATTGTTTACGTAACATCTATAGAGCTTTGAATAATACATTTGTTTTCTGGGTTTTTTAGTAAAATAGTTTAAAATTTTAATGGAAATGAATTTCAGAATGTTTGTAATTTAATATATATGATTTTTTAATATCAGGTACATGACTTTCAGAGATTTATCATTGATATTAAAGAACGATTGCAAATTGACGTTATCCAATAAAAGCCTCTTTTACAATTTAAAAGGCTTCTATCACAGTGAACTTCGAAACTAGAAAAGAGATGAAGAATTAATAAGTAGTTTTTGTTAATTCAATATATTTAAGACAAAAAATTAAACACATGAAACATATGAACAATTAAAAAGAAAAATTAAGAGGAAAGCTTTACAAATAAGAAAATTGGACGAATTTTTGATGGAAGGGGGCTTAAACATGTACACTGTCACAGTGACTTTTAAGTCTTCACATTTATGAAACTAGGACTGCAAGCATTACCATTAGTTCTAGAATTTGAACAAAATTAGTATTGCAGTGTAATTCCAGAAATAAAAGTAAATAGAGTCACATAATTCCACATTTAGATTCGAATCCATTATAGAGCTACTCTTTGTAATGCACATTTCTTTTGCAAGTTTAAATTGCAACTTTATTTTACCTACAACTGCACAAAAAGAAAGACCAATTATTATTTTTTTTCAAGCACTCTTATTTATTCTTACAAATTCATTTCATCGCCATAGATGTTGTGTGAAAGACTAGACTGTAATTTGCATGTGCATTAGACTGTGTATAACTTTGTTATTCCGAATGTTTTAGAGATAATCAAAATAATGAAAAATAGCATTAATTCCAAAGAGATGTTTACGTAACGATCTATAAATTTTTAAATAATAAATTTATTTTCTAGGTTAGTTAGTAAAATAGTTTAAAATTTCAATGGAAATTAACTATTAAATTGTTTTAAATTCAATCCATAAAATTTTTTAATGTCAGGTACATGGCTTTCAGAGATTCATCATTGATATTATCAGGGGTGACCAACCCGCGGCCCGCCTTGAATAATTTTTTCCGGCCAGTGAAAATTTATCCCACTTTTACAAAATATATTCATTTTATAATGGCCAATGCAAATAATGGATTGCATTGGCCATTATAAAATGAAAAACCAATGCATTAAAAAATATATATTATGTGTACATCCATATATTCAAAAATTAACTGTCGAAATTATGAGAAAAAAATTAAATTTGATTTTTAAAATAACATTTTTGCCAATATATGATAGATATTGCCTGTTTTACTTATGAGTTTTTGCAGTTATGAGTTTGCAGAATAATTCAATTTTATTCTGCGAATTCATGATGCGTACGTATCTTGGAACATCTAATATACCTAGTTCCATGTTTCACTTTATATGACCTCAGTGACCATCCCTAGATACACACAAAAATGATTGCTGATAAAAAGAGCAAACCAGACTCTTAGTTGAAGTTGTTAGAGATTTTGGTTTAACTTACAAATGCGAATCATTTTCTTTTTAAAATGAAATTGACCAAACCTAAAATACACTCAAACATAACGGACGCTAACCTGCAGTACCCATAATGATATGCAAATAAATATATCGAGATTGATTTGCAAAAGCTAAGTGAAAGAGTAGAGAAACAAATATCGCACTAGTGAAATAAATATTTTTTAAAGATTTCATTTTTTATTATCGTTTATATTTATATATATTTTTAAATTTCATTTTAGTGTTATGTATTTCTTTACAACGTGCGTTTAGTATCATTAATATTATATAATATATGTTTACATCTTAGAATAATAGTAAACACAGAATTAATAACTCATGTTTCAATTTTTTATTCAAAAAAATGTCTATAGGGGGTCTAAATCTAACATGGGGTTATATCATTTTATAGGCGCTCCGCGAAGTTAGGATGCATTTCCAAAGTGGCTCGCAAGATTATTTGGGTTGGCCAACCCTGAATATTATAGAACGATTGCAGATTTGGCGTTATGCGGTTTACAATAGAAAGCTCTTATACAAAATTCGCCAATTTGGCGAAATTTTGGAGAATTTTTGCTTAAATTCGCTTTTTTAAAACTTTTGCTTACAATGATACAGGGATGCTTTGCAATTTTTGATGATTACAATGATACAATTTTTGCTTAACACGTACAATGATGACTTTTTAATTCTTCTCATTTAAGAAACTAGGACTGGGATGATTACCATTATTTCTCGAATTTGAAGAAAAGCAGTATTACAGTAAATTTCCAGGTAAATAAATAGAGTCACATAATTACAGTTTTGAATTGTAATCCATTGCAAAGCTATACTTAACCATGCACATGTCTTGAACACTCCAACTTTGTTTTACACAAAGAAAGAAAATCAAAAATTTGACAAAAGATTACATTAAAAGTGATGTAAATGAAATTATGTAAAAACAGAAACACTTTACTAATTTTATATTCGTGATTATGTTTAAAAGAACGTATTATTGATGTTAAATGCTTTTTGATTTAAGCTTTAAAAAGACAGTAAAATTTTTTTACATAAAAATAAATTTTAATTAATACTTATTAGATTTAACATAAAAATGCTCATTATTTTATATACTAAGATGATTAAGTACAATATATTTAAATAAGATTAAATATAAATTATTAATAATTACATAATATTTAAATGCTGGCTACTTGACAAACATTTTTGAACTGTACTTATTTGTTTTTTTATGTTGACATAATTTTTTTGTAATATATAATGCTTTTTTATATATCCTCATCAATGGCATATAGTGGGGCTTTTATAGCTCATCATCAGTGGCATATAGCGGGTTTTTGATGTATCACCATTAGTGGCATATAGTGGATTTTTATGTATCCTCATCAGTGGTGTATAGTAGGTTTTTATAGTAGGTTTTTATGTATCATCATCAGTGGCATATAATTGGGTTCTTTATGCATCATCATCAGTGGTATATAGTGGTTTTTTTATGTATCATCATCAGTGGCTGTTTGCCTGATGGCAGTATGGCTGTCAGAACTACGCCCAACTCTCTACAGCCATATTAGAACGGAACCTGCAGTTTAAAGTGGATTCTAAACACTTACAAACATCCATGGAACGCCGGGACACGAACCAGAATCCTGTGGCGCCGAGCGCCATACACTCGGCCATCGGGACCCTATGTTTTTATATTAGCTTTGTTTATTTCGTATTATTATAAATTTTTTTAATTTCAATTTAAATAGGTCTCATATGAAAGTAACGTTAGTTCTTTCTGAGTTTGAAAAGATTATTAGCTTGTCATCAGTCAGATAGGAAGATTTTAAGTTACTTAGTATATATATTTACATTGAAATATTACATTTCTAATACTGTGCTATGTTTAACACCGTATTTATAAAGGATGTCAGAATGTTAGCCAGTACATTTTCAACAGTAATCTTCTAGCTCATTATTGCGGCCTGATGGCGAACTGGTTAGAACTATGGCCTTTGGTGCCACAAATTCAAGCTTCGAATCCTGGCTGTGGCATAAGTGTTTGTTAGTGGTTCGAATCCACTTTAAATAGTTCCCGGTCAGTTTAGCCCTCGTTTGCACAAAATGAGCGTGAGCGACAAACCAAACCAAACCTAGCTCATTATTATTAAAATAATTTCCAATAGTTTACAATTTCAACTAATTCTGCACACCGTAGGTGTTTGTCTTTCATATTTCTTCCAAGAAACATTGTCCCACGATCACTTTATGCCCGTTTCACTTTCTCACAATTTTAATTAACAGGAAATCCTACAGTGATCAAAACATCCTTCCACTCACATACTAACCAACCTATCAAGAACTTAATAGCGGTCAACCGACAAATCAATCAATCAAAATTCTTAATGGCCATATTGTTATAAAAAGTCACTAGATTCTTTCACGTGATACTATTATTGCTTTATAAAATAAACTACACTGGCATATTGTTCTTCTTTATTTTACACGTTACCAAACTCTAAATAGAAGCCTATATTCTGTCTACAATATATAATTATATATATAGAGAGAGAGAGGAGTATATGTATATTTAGGTATTTAAAATGTGTGGTGCCAAAGATCAAATATATCATGTGAGAAAATCCTCAAAAGTGAAAACAAAAATTATCTATTTTAACCGGAAATTAATCATACCAATATTTATAAATATAATGCACACTTTAATGACGTTCGAACAATAAAAATTTTAAAATGGACTTAAGCATTTCGTTTGCTAGTTGTTGCTTATTTGTCTTATTATTGTTAATTAAGTAATAATAAAATAGACATAATGCATAAAAAAAAAGAAGTCATCGATCAAATAACTTTGTCTTCTCCTGAGTGGAATCTACCTCACAATATATTCAGGTTGTTTGATCTTGTCATTAGCAAAGCTGCAGCAGGTATTGGCACGATCATCCAGTGATGACCCAATCTACTGCAATGCATTAGAGCAGGGGTCTCCAAACTACGGCCCGCCAGTGTCATCATCAATCCGGCCCGCGACGAACGAGTATCAAAATTTATCATCAAATTTATCTTCGCGTACTCGGCGACTAGTCTAGAAATTACAGATAATGGCGGAAAAAAATTAAAACGGTTATGGCCCTTGGTACTTACTGGAATAAACAGTATGGCCCTAAGGCTGGAAAGTTTAGAGACCCCCTGCATTAGAGCGTTAAGAAATTACGGAATGCTTTTTTTAATACTGGAAGCATAAAAATGAGACAAATATTTTATACTTCCAATAGAAAGAATTACAATAAACTATTAATTAATTGTATTAAAAAAGTTTCAATTAATAATTTATAACCAGGTTGGGTAATCCTGTCTGTAGTAAAGCTACAGCAGCAAACCAGGCACGATCATCCAGTGATTACTCAATCTACTGCACTACATTAGTGTGCGAACCATACACGGAATTCCTTTTTTTTATACTGGATGCATTAAATTAAAAAAAAACAAATATAATATACTTTATAATACGCTAAATATTAATTACAATAAAAATATTTCAAATAAGATTTTAAACTATATCTATATTATATCTTAAATAGATATCTTATCAGATAGATATAAGTTACAAAAAATTTCTTTTTAATTGTTCAATTATAAAACTATAGACATGAACAATTAACTAATTAATCATAAATTTATAAAAAATATCGTTACCTTATTTAAAATAATCCCATGTTGATTATAACAAATTTCAGATAAATTAATGAAAATTAAATGGATAATATCCTGCGCTATAAAGCAAATAATATCATCTTCTGCAATTGATAGGTCGCTATACTTTCATATCAGTAAATGTAAAAAGGTTCCCTTACCCTGAGGGAAACAGCAATTACCGGTTTATATTTTAAATAAATACAGTCTTCCGTCCCTTAAGAAACTGAATTGAAGATCAAGAGGTTATTTAAACACACTCTTTCTTTTTAACATGAGTAAGTTAACAGATGGTGGAGATTAAAGCGACAAAAAGGTTAGTTGCTCCAATTAATATTGCGCTATTTTAAAAGGGTGATCCTTTCAGGGCTCTTATTAATGAAAGCAATCTAGAATATTGTTGACTATTTTGTGGTACTTTGTGAGTAGGTTTATTTAAAAATCGGTACTTTTTTAATTTTTAATTATGATATACATTATAAAAGGCCACTAGGGTATTACTAACAATACGAATTTTCAAATTAAATTATGTATTTGAGGATATTTCGAAGATTGAATTTAAATTATGATAATAGACAGTAGCCCTAATGGATAACGTAGAGGGGTTTCCACATTGAGAGAACAGTTTGAAACCGGTAAAAGTAGCTGAACCAAATTTTGTCTTGTTGATGTTGTTGTCCTATTCCTCATAGAAGGAAGGAAGAAGCTTGCAGCATCTGTTTTTGATGAAGCACCCGTAGATAGAAGTCCGATATTCTGTTCCGTGTAGCTGAAAAGGTAGGGCAGACTTTTTAGGGGGAGCACTACACCGCATTTTCTTATCATATAGGAGAAAAACCCGGAAAAACCTACCAGGTAGTCCGATTCAAAAGGCAAGAGGCAGAACATCCCAAACGCAATCGACACTCCTCGTTTTGGAAACAGTGTTTACGACAAAGCCGCCAGTGAATTGAATCTCCGCCCCAATGCTCACATAATGCCACTGAGCTACGAGTCAGGCAATTTGTCTTCTCAATATAGGTTTAAACAGGATTAATTAGTAATTTTGATGGTTCCATTGAAGATAATAAGGAGAGCAGTGGTTCGAACTTTAGAACTGTCACTCCTGGAAGTATTTGTTCCAAATTGCGATGACGAAATATTGATGCAGTATAGCAGAATGGACTTAAATAAATCTGAATATAGCATTAAATTTGTTATGTTACTCCATGCCTTTGAAAATTACTACCATCAAACTTACCTACGGAAACAGAAAACTAAAAAAACTATATAGTTTTTCTATTAATAAATGCAATTCAAAACCATTTTTTTACGTATCGATATGGATTTAATGCCAGTAAAGAGGTTCAGCAAATTGAAAGAATCTTCATTCTATTTATGCAAATGGCTTAAAAAATTGCACTTCAACGTAATGAGGGCCGGATAGACAACATTTAGCAAATAGTGTGCTTACAAACTAATAGATCTTGTTTCTAAATCTCGAAACTCAACAAATAATGCTGAATAGAATGTCCCCTGCCCATTAAAATGTGTACGATAATTCCATGGAAGGAAATTCCTGTTAGTAGTCTTAAGCAAATGGGTATATAATTTAATCATCTCCTATTCCATTATTTACAGTGTTCGTTTCAAATTTTGATTGTTAATGAACTTCTAGTATAACACCCCCTCATGGCGAAAACTTTATAATACTGAATCTACTGCACATATTCGGTCTCTTTTAAAAATATAAATGCTTATTTTAACGATTTTTGCTCATTGTGATAATGAGTAAAAAACAAATTTTTGTAATTCGTAATGTTGAATAAAAAGTAATCAACCGATATTTTCAAAGCTATATTTCAAAGGAAAGCAAGAAATGTAATTTATAACGCTAGAAGTATACTTCCTGTAAAATATTATTAAAAAAACATTTAATACTTCGGGTGAAATTTTAAAATCTAAAAACAATAAAAAAATTTGGTTTTATGCAAGAACGCTTTTAATATTACACCTTGTAAGAGGCATTTTATTACTCAGTAAAGTTAATGGTTTTGGTAACACTCTTAAATTCTTTCAACCCAGCAAACATAATTTTACAAACATGTTTATTGCTACAAGATTTATAACGGAAATCTTTGAATGAGACTTAAAACCTTCAACATTCCATAATAAAATTCATTATTTTTGAAAAAACACGCTTTTATACAGTTATTCGAAGCACATCTTTCCAAGATCAAAGTTTACTTCCTTTCCAGAATTTTTTACTTATCACCGCCGATGTAAAAACTCGGAAATGGAGATAAATACTTTGCGGAAGTACACGCGCATGCGAAAAGCTCAAGGTGACTTATCCATAAATTCCAAATAAAGAAGCGATTCTAAAATCAACGAGCTGAGATATTTACAGCTCATTATAGATGAATTTCCAATTTTACGGCCTTTTGCGAAGTCGGAATTTCACGGCGGCCTAGGCAAATTACGTCGGGGATTCTCAATTTCGCCCGGAAATACATAACATAAATTTGGGCCATTAGACTTAACTTTATGATTTTTTGCACACTGTAAGAAATAAAGAAAGGTGAATTACTTAGGAGAAGCGTTTTTATTTTTATTTTGGAGAAATATTTATTATGGGGTTAACACATTTTTATATCTGTAATAATAAAATGGAGTTTGCTTTAAAATGTGAATTTTATTATTATAAAACACTTTTTTTTTCTCATACAGTTTGGGTTTTAGGTTGGAATTTAATTTAGGAACGATGGAAGAAAATTAATAATTTTGTTATTGTCAGTCGTTAAGGAAACTTGTTTTTTAAGATGAGTTTAAAAAAAGCGGTACATGAGGCAATCTCACGAGCGTCTTTAAGGTTGTATAGATTTGTAATTTCCGACATTTTTTATTTAGAAACAAGTTTCAATATGATTAATAAAACCATTATTTCCGTAGAATTTCAATTCCTTTAAAAGTATATAATTTATTAGCATTATCATAATCTTTAGAACTCATTTTACGAGCTTATTTTTGTAAAAACTTTCTTCTTTTCTGAAAATGAAGGATATTTTCCATTATATGTTTGCAATGTGATAGGCAATATTTATAAATATTATTATAATTTAACTTCCCTTATAAACAGCATCCTGCAGTTAAAACGGGTGAATGGATTGTAGCTACGTATAGTATACACATTGACTCAAAAAAGTATAGGGACACAATACAGGTTCACAGGATTTTGTCATAATATATAACTTAACTATATAAATCAAGTCATAATAACAACAACAACTATCAAACTATAAAAAGCTAGATCAACTCAATTTATACAAAGCTAGAAGTATATCCCATTTTGATAAATTCAAATCACATTAACTCAATTGAAATTCATATATTATTGTAATTATGATAACAATTTAACGTAAAAAATCAAGACAGAAAACTCTTCAAAAAATGTACTGGGGCACTGTCCAATAAAAAAAAAATATGTTCTTAGAAATTTTTTGTTCTTTTTCACATCTCACAGGTTATTTGGCCTGGATTTGATCAATTTGAACAAAAAGTCCGTTGATTTTGTCTCACACTTCGATCACATATTTTGTTATAAATATTGTCTATTGTTCTTTTTGCTGCAAATGATTGCATAATAACACACATGTTCAATGGGATTAATGTATGAATTTTGGGCAGTGATCTTACTAACACCTGGACAGAGGAAATATACCCATAACTTGCAAGTATCAGCAACATGTTTTGAGTCGTTATTCTGGTGCAATTTATAAACGTCTTGAGATTACCAAATAGCTTACACTTTGCTTTAAATTTTGCTTCCGAATGTCAAGGTAGACATATTTATTCATCGTACCATCTATAAAATCTAAGTTTCCCACACCAGAACTTGTCATGCAACCCTAGACTAATTGGTTGGCACCTCCTTATTTCAGTAGGAAGGAAATTTTTTATATGCAAATTTCTGACATTTAGTGTGCGCCAAACGTTCGAAATGCCATCCGTTCCGAAAATGTTATATTTGCTTTTATCCACTAAATGGCATTTCACAAATTTTTTTTACTGCCTTACGTATATATTTTAGCAAATGCTAACATAGCTTTTCGATTTGCTTTACTGATGATGTTTCCGAGGTATTCTGCCATGGTACTTAAGTTTTCTTTAAACATTTCTGATATTTTCAGGTTTTTTACCGATTTTCCGAAACTTATTTTACATTTCGCAGTAAATTTTACTGCTCTAGTTCTTATATTAATGTGAACTCGTTTCACAATCCATACTAGCGCTGACCTCGATTTGCCTTCAATTTTCCCAGTTCAATTTTTCCCGTTTCGCATTCTCTTGGACCGCGCTTCTGGTTGTTTACTTTCGTTTATTCTGTTAAGCTTTAACACTATCTAGTGATTCTTTCTCGCCCAGCCAATGATTTAATCATTTCTGTTTTATTTATTTTCCTATCGCTCTGCCCAGTATATGTAACTTCCTTTTGTGCTCCTCCAGTTACTCGTTCATTTTATTTTAATTCTCTCACATGTATTTTAATTACTTATCACACTACTTATTACTTACTACATCACTTATTACTAAAACAATAATAATAATAATTAAAAAAACATCACTCTATTAAACTTTCTGTTAGTATTTGGGCAAGATTCCTTTTAGTCTTTATCGCTTTCTTTCCCCAGCAATGCTCTTTCCAATGGACAATCCAAGATTGAAGCTATCGGCTGTTACGCAGCCACGGAGCTTCAACAAAAACTCAAATCATCATCAAAATCCAACGATCTTCACATTCACTAAAATTTGTTGGATGTCCTGACCGTTTCTTTTTTTTTCAGCACTATTTGCCTCTTGAATTTGCGAATAATATCAAAAACAGTAGATTTACCAATCTTCAAGATTTGTCTTATTGTATAATGAATTTATTTTTCCATTTTTTCAATGACACATCAACCAAAATATCTTTATTTCGTGCCATTGCTCTATACTCATCATTTTCTCTTGATGATTTAGGTTAAAAATTATAGTTTAAAAAAAGTGTTAATAAATAAAATTTAATTGATGATATAGCTCATCAATAAAATTTTATTTATTAACACCTTATATACACTGGTTTGTTCAAGGATCTCACTCGGTGGTCACACTGACCTGCACATGTTCCAGGGAGGAGCTGTGACTGGTTTGAGATATCGGAATGAGATACTTGATCCATATGTCCGCCCATATGCCGGTGCAATTGGCAGTTTTTTCATTTTGATTGATGATAATGCATGACCTCAGCGAGCTGTAGTTGTTGAGGAATATCTTGATTGTCTTGGTTTGGAGCGAATGGAATGGTCAGCCAGATCTCCAGACCTGAATCAGATAGAGCATCTTTGGCAGAGAGCAGTTTTTTGTGAAGTACATAAAAAAATTTCATCAAATCATATTGTAAGTGAAAAATTAAAAAATAATAATAATAATAAAACTGTAATTAATGTAAAGACTGTTAAAATATCCTTCACATAAAAAAAATCCAACAGAGGGTCTACCCTATATTATATAATCACATTATCACGAATGGTATTAGATGCAAGGTAGTGCTATATTACGTGATTTTGATTTACATATTTTCATGCGGTCCCTATTTACCGCATAAAATTTTTTAAATGTATTACAAAAATATTTTATAGATACATTTAAAATTTCACAATAATTTTTTTGTGATTTCTTTTATGCTGTTTCTATTCCTCACACAAACATGCTTTTGAGTGTTTTTCATATTTATCAATAAATTGTATGATATAAAATATTCGTGTATGTTTATATCTAGTATGATACAACATAATAATACACTGCTCATAACAATTACTGAATATAAAGATTTTGGGTATAAACTGCTGATGAGGAAATATTTTGGTGACTGATATATGATGTATTGGTGTTGAAAGATATATGAAAAGAAAAAGAAGTAACTAACAAGGAATAATTACATTTCACTGACTATATTTGACGTTAAACAAAAAATACACAATTCGTGCATATTATATATACAAACAAAAAATATGATTTCTCATATACAAATGAGTTTCAATAAATAGTATGGTTTCCCCCTCACTTTTGCTTCACCTACGAGGAATGGATTCAATGAGGGATTGGGCAATTTTTTTTTTTAAATTTATTGAATGAATATAGGATGGTTTTTTCTTCGATTATTAAGCTCATTATATCATCATCTTCGTTGGCGCAACAGCCCAGTGTGGGCCAAGGCCGTCTATCTACTGGTAGATTTCGAAACGAGAGATATTTTTTTTTCTTTTTTACGGTGCAGAGTTTTCAGCTCTACGCCCAACGCTCAACAGACATATGAGACCGGGACCTACGGTTTAAAGTGGATTCGAACCACTACAAACATCCATGGCACCGCCGGGACTCGAACCCGAAACCTGTGGTACTGAGCGCCACTCATTACTGTAATAAAATCCCTACCGATTTGTGAAATACATGGCTTTGAATTACGTGTATTGATAGGAAATTTACACACACACACACACACACACACACACATATATATATATATATATATAATATTAATTTTGTGTTTCTGTTTCCATATGTAGGATGAGGTAGGTTTGGGGATAGGTCATTCTTTATGGCATGACTGAAATATAGCAGATATGCTATGGCAGAATCTGTACTCAGAATGCTCTAATCCACTACATCAACATTTCGTTATCGCAATTCGGAATAAATATTTCCAGGAGCGACAGCTGGCGACAAGTCATCTCTCCCCTTCTTATTTTCAACAGAACCTTCAAAATCACTAATTAAACCTGCTTATACCTACATGCACAAGACAAATTTTGGTTCAGCTACTTTTACCGGGTTACAAACTAAGTTCCCTCATTTTGGAAACCCCTTTTCATTCTTCATCAGACTACTGTCTAATATCATAATTTAAATTCAGCCTCAAAATATCCTCGAATATAGTATATAGTTTTTATTTGAATAATTCGAATTGATAGTAAACCTCTAGGGACCTTTTATAATTTATATCATAATTAAAAATTAAAAAAGTGCCGATTTTTAAATGTATATTAACATACGCCTACTCACAAAATACACGATAGTCAATAATTTTCTAGTTTGCCTTCATTAATAGAGCCCTGAAAGGTAATAGTTTAATAGAGCCCTTTTAAAATAGCGCAATATTAATTAGAGCAACTAACCTTTGTCGCTTTAATCTCCACCATCTGTTAACTCACTCATATTAAAATAAAGAATGTGTTTAAATAACCTCTTGATCTTCAATTCAGTTTCTTAAGGAAGGCAGACTGTATTTATATATAAAATATAAACTAGTAATTGCTGTTGCCCTTAGGGTAAGGGAACATTTTACATTTACTGATAAGTACTGATTGTATAGAGACCTATCATTTACAGAAGGTGATATTATTTTATTTATAGCGTAGGATATTATCCATTTAATTTTCATTAATTTATCTGAAGTTTGTTAAAATTAATATGGGTATATTCTTAAATACAATAACCATATTTTTTTTTATAAATTTATGATTAATTAATTAATTTTCTATTTGTATAGCGTGATAATTGAAGGATTTAAATACATTTTTTGTAACTTATATATATATATATATCTGATACGATATCTTAAGATAGATTATCGATATAGTTTTAATCATTATTTGAAATTTTTTTTTTATTGTAATTAATATTTAGTATATTGTAATTCTATTGGAAGTATAAAATGTTTGTCTCATTTTATGCTTCCAGTATTAAAAAAAGGAATTCCGTGTATGATTAACTCCCTAATGCATAGCATTAGATCGTGCCAGGTGACCTGCTGCAGGTTTGCTACTGACTGGATTAGTCAAGCTGTATATATCGAAGGTAGATTCCACACTAGGAGATGACAAAATTATTTGACCATTGACATCTTTTTATCTATTTTGTATATTTTAGAATTACTTAATTATAAGACAAATAACCGACAACGAGCAGGAGAAATGCTTCAGTCAATTTTCTAATTTTTTTATTGCTTTAACTTCATTAAAATGTACGATATATTTATATATATGTGTATAATTAATTTTGGTGTTAACTTTTCTCATTATATATTTGATAAATGTTTAAAATACATTACAGATACAATAAAACATTAAAGTACAATATTTAACACTTAACTTACACACACAACACACACATACATATATATATATATATATACACATATATATGTGTGTGTGTGTATTATTTGTGTAAGTTATTATTACGTTATATATATATATATATATATATATACCGTAGACAGAATAGCCTTCAATTAATGTCTGTAACATATAGGAATAGAATCAAGCGCTTTTTTATAATAATATAGCCATTAAGATTCTCGATTGGTTGGTTAATTGGTTGACTGTTATGATAGTACGTGAGTAGTACCTGAATGGAATGATTTTTTTACTCTCATTAGAATTTCCTGTTAATTAAAAAAAAAAATATTAAAAAAAAAAAAAGGAAAGTGGAATGGTGATGAAGAAAGTGATTGAGCGCTTATTGTTTCTTGGAAGAAATTTGAGAGAAGACACTTATGGAGTGGATAATTTATGTAAACTATGGGGAATTTATTTTGAGAGTAAGGAGCTAGGATATTGCAGTATAAAAGTGCTGGCTGACATTCTGACACCTTTTATAAATATGGTGGAAAACGTAATATAGTATTAGAAGCGTAATATTGCAATATAAAAATTTGTGCAAAAGTAACCTTAAATGCTTCCTGTCTGACTGTTCAAAAGCTTCAAATATTTTTATACTAATACCTTAGAAAGCGCTAATAATAACTTTATATAAGACTTAATTAAATTGCAATTGAAAAAAATGATAATAATAAGAAATAAACAAAGATAATATAAAAACATCACATTTTACTGACCAAACCCTCTGTCAACACAAAAAATTTAATAACTATATTTCAAAAATGTTAAATGTTTGCATCTGTAATCAATATACAAATTAAGTTGTCAACATTTAAATAGTTTAAATACTACTAGTTAATATTTTATACTTAATATTATTTAAATATTCTGTACTTAATTATCTTAGTATACACAATAATGGATATTTTTGAGATAGATCTAATAAATATTAATTCAAAATTCTAATGTAAAATGAAATATATATGTTTTACTGCCTTTTAGAGCTAAAATCAAAACTATTTAAATTCAATATGTTCTTCTGAATATAATAACAAATTTAAAATTAATAAAAAAATTATGTTTTTACATAATTTCATTTACCAAATAGTTATTTTTTCAAAAAAAAAAATTCTTTATTCTTTAACTCTTTTCTTTTGAATCTATTCTTATATAAACTTCTGATTTTCTTCCTTGTGTAAAAAAGTTGCAATGTTCAAGACATGCGCATTTTTACAATGGATTGGAATTCAAATGTGGAATTATGTGATCTATTTACTTTCATTTCTGGAATTACACTGCAATACTACTTTTGTTCAAATTCTAGAACTAAAGGTAATCTTGAAGTCCTAGTTTCATAAATGGGGAGTTTAAAAGTCACTGTGACAGTGTACATGTTTAAGTCTCCTTCCATCAAAAATTCTCCAATTTGGTCCGATTTTACTTATTTGTAAAGGTTCCCTCATAATTGTTCGGCTTCTCTTTTGTTGGCGAAGTTCAGTGTAGAAGCCTTTTGTTGTAAACTGGATAAAGCCAACTCTGCAATCGTACTATAATATCAATAAAGATACCCTGAAAATCATGTACTTGATATTAAAAAATTATATATATTGTTGTTGTTGTTCTAATACAGTTTTCAATCATATACAGTTAATCTTTCGCCTTTAGCAAGGACTGCATAGCTGTTACTCATTAGCACTACCTAAGGGGCCCGTGTAGCTGGAAGACATGCTGCGGACGCGAGTAACACAACCACCAACAACTCTCTACGATCCTATTAGATGGTACTTACAGTTTAAAGTGGATTTCGAAACACTACAAACATCCATGGCACCCAAGGGACTCTAAACTGAAACCTGTGGTTCGGAGCCACTAGAGAGAGCCATTAGCCATCAGACCTCCCAAAAATTATACATATTAAATTTAAAACATTTCTGTTGAAATTTTAAACTATTTTACTAACTACCCTACAAAACAAATTTATTATTCAAAACTCTACATATCGTTACGTAAACAATTCTTTGGAATTAACGATTGCAATATTTTGATCATCTCTAAAACATTCCTGAATAACAAGTTATCCACAGTCTAAAGCACATGCAACATTACGGCCCAGTCTTTCACACAACAACATCTACGCGCAGCCTGTAGACTTCAACTCAGCTATAAACGAATGCAGCATACTTGAAAATTGCCCATACTTCTCAGCTGTCGTAGTTTAATCGCCCGAAAAATACCTACTCCTAAATTTAAATTCCTGCATCGTTCAGGAGATGCTAAGCATGCCGGAAAATGTAGTTAGAGCTAAAAGGGCTTTTAGCTGTAGGTTAATAAGGAACGCTTAACATTACCTTATATTTATCATTTATACCTTATTGCACAATTGCACATGCATTCCTTTGATATATCGTGTCGTATTAAATAAATCACTCGCCTGACTGATCTCATGTGATGCACTGAATAACAAATTTAAAAGTTATTTAAATGCGTCTTTTAACTTTTATTTTAATGCGTTTAAAAGTTATTTTATTTTAACTTTTATGAATATATTTGCATAAATTTAAACTTTCATGAATTGTGTGAAGAATATTACTTTTATCAAAAAATATATCACTTTTAGATAATTTATATTAAGTTTGATTATTTATGTTGGATTTCAAATTTAATAGTTTGATATGGATAAACTAACAAAACAATGTTAAACCTTCTCTATTTTTTAAATAAATGATGTTCTTGTTGTTCTAATGCAGCTCACAATTCAGAGACAGTTAATATTTATGCCATAAGCAAGGGCTGCACTGCTGTTACTCATTTAGCACTACACAAGGGGCACTCGTAGCTTGAAGATATACTACGGATGCGAGTAATACTACACACACAACGCTCTACGATGCGATTAGAGCCTGACCTACCATTTACCATTTCTAACCACCTACAAACATTCATGCCACCGCCGGGACTTGAACACGAAACCTTTGCTACCAGCGCCGTCAGATGATGTGAAACGATGTGAAAGTATAAATTAATGTTATCACACACTTGTAAATACTATAGCATGTTTGTGATGCGTTTATATTAATATGTAGAATCTAGAGGTAGAATCTTTATATTTAAACTAGAAATATTTCAGTTAACAAATTCAATTAAACTTTGCTATTCAGAAATATACAACTGCTGATACAATTGATGGAGGATGAAGCAATTAGAAACAGAATATAGAATGATCGGAGAGAACACAAGAATGTTCAGTAAAAGTTGCTCTGTTTTATTTTATCAAGTACATCAGCAAGGTAATAATTGTCATTATAAAATTACCTTTTTACTCTTCACTTATTAACAAACCAAATGTAATCCGTGAAATATAATCTATGAATTTAATATACAGGATATCTCTAAAATATTCTACAAAATAATGCATATGCAGATAAAAGGGTCAGAAATTATTAGATTTAGAAACAGAATTTGTGTACGGAAATAATACGTGCCAGCACTATCACATACGAGCATATGAGGAAAAAAATATACATTAAAAATATTTTAATGTTTCAAAACTGTTTACAAAAGATTTTCGTAACATGATTGCCATCAAAAATATTAAACAAATTACCTCAAATCAAAACAAATTACCTTCAAAGTTCCACAACAGAGACGAACGGATTGATATCCTATACTAAAATTGGCACGCATGTCGCATACATTTTTAGCCGCCAAATACGTCATTTTTTCTACAATATATTTTGTCGTAAATTTTTATGATGGTTCTCCAGCTGTATGCAGGCTAATGCGATTCTAGCATGATGAACCTTCAGCTCATTTCCACCTTCAAAAAAACTGGACCTTAATTCAGGCCCACTTTGGATCTGATTGTTGGATTTGTCTTTTGGCCATCAGGATCACTATATTTCCTATACCTAGATTTCTTCCGAGTACACATCATGATTATAATCTACAAATGTCACATTGGGTTTGATGAAGATCATCTAGACTTATGGCTAGACTCTCAGTTGCTTCTGCTAATGTGTGTGATACGCCTGGCAATTTTGACAATGCGCTTCAATCCAGCACAGTCACTGCGAATTTTATGTAACTTTTTATTCTTATTTCAAACACATATTTTTAAAATTTTAATTAACTGAAGTGTTATTCATTATACACACCAATTTCGCACACATTTTCCAATCTGCTATTTAGGCCATCTCTTCCTTCCTTTACATTTTGTCATATATTTTAAAGAAATCCTGCACATGGTTAACAATTTCCAACAAGGTGATACATAAAAAATGGGGCAAGATATCTGTGTAAAGCTGAATACACTATTACTGTCGGAATAATTTCAAATCAACTAGACCTGTATTCTGGAAACCTTGAAGCAAAAGCAGGAGCATATATAATCTATTTGTTCTGCATTTAAATAAATGATTCTTATATTTTAAAAGAAATTACATATTAAATACACCAAATAATTGAATATTTCCATTTATATTTTTCCCAACAAATCAGAAAATTTAGTCCAGTAATTATTATTTATGTCAAAGTTTTAACTTACGTCAACTTTCAAAATTAGATTTGACTCTCAATTAAAAATTTAATTAATTATAACAAATATATTAAAAGTAATAATAAATTATGAATTAAAGTGCCATTTATTCTTTTGACATAAATATCTGATTGAAGCAGTTTTAATTATTTTTTTTTATTACTGAAACAAATTATTGGACTTCGTAATACAGATAGTGTCATCTTTCTGGTAAAAAAATATTATTTCTTTCTGTTCCAAGATCTTTTGAAATTTGATTTATACGTTGAGAGCATTTTTCACAAAGTTTATTTCTATAAACTAATAAATAGAATATGTTCGTTTGATAATTATTGGAATAGACAACAGAAGTTTTTCAATAAGACGAATTTGTACGGACGTTTCAAAGACATAAATAATCAATATTCCTACACAAGTAATTAAAATAAATTAAAGAATGTTTCGAATATTTTGGAATATTTTTTTCTCTTTGAAATGATTTAAAGCTTAAATTTTACTCATTGAATATGATATTTGTTTATTGTGATAAGTTGTGAAATAATTTCGAAATTTTTACATGGATTTATGATAATATTTATTATGAGGGTATAATTTATTGATTTAGCGATAATGCAAAACAGTAAATTTTATAGAAACAATATCAAAATTTTTAAATGCTAGAATATGAAGAATATGTACATCTAATACTTTTAATGTATTGAAACAATGTTAATTTAAATCAAATTACTGTCATAAATTTATTGGCCAAATATTTTATCCCTATTCTTAGTTATAGGGCTTACTACTACTACACAACACCACATCACTGTGCCTAGAGCTGAGTTGCCCGTTGACAATTTGATGTGGGTGAGAAGTCTGATTGAGCCCTGTGAAGGTCTACAGTCATAGGAGACCGGAACCTACGGCTTAAAGTGGATTCCGAACCACTAAAACATCCATGGTGATTCAAACCCAAAAAACTGTGGTACCGAGCGTTAGACACTCGGCCATCTATAAACTAATAAATAGAAAATGCATGTTTAATAATTATTGGAAAACAAAAAGAAGTTTTTTCAGTGAGAAGAATTTGAACAGACGTTTCAAGGACATAAATAATCAATATTCCCACACTCGTAATTAAAACAAATTAAAGAATATTTCTGAATATTTTGGAAAGAATATTTTTCAGTGCATGAAATGATTTAAAGGTTAAATTTTGCTCATTGAATATGATTATTTTTGTTTACAGTGATAAGCTGTGAAGTGATTTCAAATTTTTATATCCATTTATGATAATCATTATAATGAGGGTATAATTTATTGATATATTGATAATGCAAAACAACAAATTTCATGGAAATAATATTATAATTTTTAAATACTATTATATGATATTTATGTACAAAAATACTGATTAATTTATTGAAACAATGTTAATTTAAATCAAATTAATATCCATAAAAGTAGTGTTATAATGGATCGGACAACACAGAGACAGCTAATATTCATGCCAGCTAGCCCTACCCAGGAAGCTTACGTGTAGCTGGAAAATATGCTACGGACACTAGTAATACAACCCCCACAAAACTCTACGATCCTATTAGAACAGGACCTATGGTTTCTAAAGTGGATTAAGAACCACTATACATATCCATGGTGCCGCAGAAACACGAACCAAAACATGTGGTACCGACGACAAAGCACTAGCCACTCGGCCATCAGACATTCTAGCAGAGCTTGGTTTCGATCTACGAACCTCTGGGTTATAGGTACAGCATGCATCCACCGCGCAACTACTATAAATATATTGTTCAATTAATTTATTCGTGTTTTTAGTTATAGGGTTATACGAAGTAAGCCATATCGGAAAGAATCTTACTTACAATTTAATTGTAAGATTAAAAGTTTATTCATACTTAAATTACTGTTGTTTTTAATTGCATAATAAAATTGTTGGCCAAATCTTCAAATTTATATTTGTAAATGCCAATTGGGCTTTTACAGAAACTTCTTTAATGTACTACAGATATTCCGTATGAATTTTTTACATGAGTGACACATTTTCACATAATATGTCACAAATGGTTCTTAAGGAAAAGGTGCTTTTACCGCCTCAAACATTTTCGTGCCTAATGGGGAAAACATAGAAAAACACCACACACCCCACTTTCAATACGAGAAGAAAACATTTCTTCTCACAATCGCCAACCAGAATCTTTGCTTCTGAAAGTCATGAATATAAATAAGGCCGCTGAAAGATAATCTAATCCGCGTCTGTTTCATTTCAGTTTGCTCTTCTTAACATTAAGCCCCAATTGAGACAACTGCAACATTGAATTTGCCATGTTTACCAGTTCTGCATATTTAAAATTGTCCCCATAACAACTTAATATAATTTTAAGGATATCTGTGGTCATTATATACATCAATGCAAGCATGTCAAAAGGTATTATATATACACTGAGTGACAAAGTCATGGGATAGCAATATGCAAATTTTCAGATGGCAGTAGCATCGCGTAGGAGAGGTATAAATGCGCAGTGGTTTCAAGCTTTCATTTTCTGTTCAAGTTATTCATGTGAAAGGTTTTTGACTGATGATGACCGCGCGACGGGAATTAACAGACTTTGAAAGCGGAATGTTAGTTGGAGCTAGACGCATGGGTCATGCCATTTCGGAAATCGTTAAATTCAACATTCCCAGATCCACTGTGTCAGAGTGTGCCGAGAGTATGACATTTCAGGCATAACATCCCACCATGGACAGCGCAGTGGTCGACCGCCTGTAACTACCGAGACCGGCGACGTCTGCAAGAGTCGTAAATTCTAACAGACCAAGCAACACTGCGTCAAATTGCAGAAATCAATGTGGGACGTACAAGGGACTTGTCTGTTAGAACTGTGAGGAAATTTGGCTTTCTTGGGCTATTCCAACGGAAGACCGACTCGAGTGCCTTTACTGACAGAACGACATCGCTTGCAGAGACTCTCGTGGGCACGTGAGCATATCGGTTGGTCCCTAGATGAATGGAAAACCGTGGCCTGGTCCGATGAGTCACGATTTCAGTTGGTAAGAGCTGATGGTAGGGTTCGAGTGTGACGCAGACCCCACGAAGCCATGGACCCAAACTGTCAGCAAGGCATTGTTCAAGCTGGTGGTGGCTCCGTAATGGTGTGGGCTGTTTTCATGGCATGGACTTGGTCCTCTGGTGCGACTGGACCGAACATTGACTGGAAATGCTTATGTTCAGCATGCATGGAGATCATCTGCCATTCATGGACTTCATGTACCCAAACAACGATGGGATTTTTATGGATGACAATGCGCCATGTCACCGGGCCACAACTGTTCGCGATTGGTTTGAAGAACATTCTGGACAATTCCAACGAATGATCTGGCCACCTAGATCGCCCGACATGAATCCCATCGAGCATTTATGGGACATCATCGAGAGGTCTGTTCGTGCCCAAAATCCTGCACCATCAACGCTTTCACAATTATGGACGTCTATCGAAACAGCATGGCTCAATATTCCTGCAGAAGACTTCCAACGACTTGTTGAGTCCATGCCATGTCAGTTGCTGCACTTCGTCGGGCGAAAGGAGGGCCGGCACGATATTAAGAGGTATCCATGACTTTTGTCACTTCAGTGTATATATATACAGTCACATTAATGTGACCACCACCTACTTTCGACGACAACGGGGAATAACCAATCATAAAAGGCAGTTGGCAGCACATTGCAGTTGAGTATATATAATGGAAGTCCTAGGGCATCGGAAAGCATTTCAATCGTTTTTCAATTTCAACGTCTCGCAGCGGTCCGCTCTGCCGAAGGTGGTTATTCCAGCTTTTGACAGGTGGTCACATTAATGTGACTGAACTGTATGTGACATATATATATATATATAAACTTTACCAATCCAGTTTAAATTCTATCTAAAACTATAAAAATCATGTCACGCAACTTAGTAAAAATTGAGTTAATTTGATTTTAATAGAAAATATAAGATCAATACTTAACATGGTCTATATAGTACATTAGTTTGCAACCACGATAGTAAAAATAACACAATTGGGAAATATGATCTATAGTTCAACAATAGTATA
This sequence comes from Caerostris extrusa, assembly GCA_021605095.1. NCBI lineage: Eukaryota > Metazoa > Arthropoda > Arachnida > Araneae > Araneidae > Caerostris > Caerostris extrusa. Next base: position 31,405 of record BPLR01018852.1, read on the forward strand.
TCAGCAATATGAACATAGAAACATAGAGGTAATATTTATTCCAGTAATTTGTGCTTGGTAACTCGAGCCATCGTCTACCTATCATCTATTACTGCTTATATATTTATTGGTTAATTAATTTATATCTGTTTTTAGTTATAGAGCTATACGATGATAATTATAAGTATAGAATAATGTTCATGCATAAAACAAATATGTTGACCGATCTTAAAATTTATGATTGTAAATGCCAATTGGGCTTCTACAGAAGTTTATTTATTTTACTAAAGATATTTCTTATACATTTTTTTTTTTACATCGTAGATATCATTTTATCATCAGAGATTTTTTTACATACATAGATGTAAAAAATGTATAAAAATATGTTTCACATAACATATCATAAATAGTTGTTAAGTGGAAAGTGGGTTTTGTAAAACCTAGGAGCACCTTTGTGTCTAATGGGATAAAGATATAAAAATTTTCAGACGTCCCATTTTCAATACGAGACGAAAACATTTATTTTCACAATCGCAAACCAGAATCTTTGCTTCTTAAAGTCATGAATATAAAAAAAGGCCGCTGAAAAATAACCTACTCCACGTCCATTTCTTTCCAGTTTGCTCTTCTTAACATTAAGTCCCAATTGAGACAACTCCATACATTCATTTTACCAGTTCTGTATATTTAAAAATGTGACCCATGATATAATTGTAAGGACATTGATGGTTATTATTCACATCGATGTAAGTATTTCAAAATATTTTATATAGACAGGGTAAGTACAATTAAAGCTCCCCAATCAAACTGCTGTAAAAAAGAACCACTCATAACAATAAGTTTAAATTTGAACTGAAGATATTTGAAGAAGGAAGAAACGGCACGACATCAAAAAAGTTCCAAAGTGTATTAATAGATAGCGCTGTAAGTAGCATTAAAGAAAGAATTCGGCTGCCAGTGATATTTTGAATCGAAATTGCAAACTATTTGGCATGGTTTGAACATTAGACCAGCTGTAGTGCTCAGTGTGCTTTATTGCTTATGTTTTTGACTGAAAAAGTGATTTCCATGTCATTCAACAGTTTTGACACTATCAGTTTAAAGCCGATGCACCATGGCAAAGTCATACCAAATTGGATGGGAAAATCAGTGGAAGTTTTCTTGGAACATTTTTGATACCATACCTGTATCAAAAAATGTTCCAACTTCCCTCCTTCAAGTATCTTACATAAGGGAAAACATAGAAAATGCTATACAGCATTTTGAAATATGGTTGCTTCATTTCAAATCTGAACTCGTTGTGATGAGTGTTTCTTTTACAGCATTTTGAAAGGGGACTTTAATTAAAATCCCTCTGTATACATATATATAGATTGTGACGACCGGTTCTTTTTTCAATTCCTTCTATTAGCTCACACTCTCCCTATATATATAACCTGTTCAAATTTTCAGACGTTCATAAAATACTTTTTATTCATCCACTCAAGTTCAAATACATTTTTTAACTCGTAGGGGATGACACTTGATGTTAATACAGTTTTTCAAATATTAATTCGTTAATTAAATTTAATTAATTAATTTTAGTTTATTTACATTTCAGTTGCATATATCTACCAATAGACGGGGCCAGATAAACTTAAAAAATGAATGAAATTTATATATAAAGGAAAAGTAGGAATTGACTATAAAAATTTGTTTTTTATATTACTTGTTATACAGCATTTTGAAAGTGGGACTAATTATAATCAACCAGTATATATAACTATACTAACCCAGATTAAAGTGAATCGAAAACTATAAAAATCATATCACGCAACTTAGCAACAATTGAATTAATTTGATTTATTTTAGTAGGAAAGATAAGGTCAAGACTTAACATGGTCTATATGGTACCATGACATGCCATCAGGAGCATAAGAAATAACACAATTGGGAAATAGGACCTTTAGTTCAACAATAGTATATCAATAATATGAACATAGTCATTGACTAGAAACATTGAGGTAATATTTGTTCCAGTAATTGCTTGTGGTAACCCGAGCCATCATCTACCTTAGGCTACGCCAAAAGCCTTCAAGAAGCAAAAAGGAAAAAAAGTAATAGAAAAAACATACAGGAAGTCGTAACATTGGAGCTGTAATAGCTACTGAGAGTGTAAGAGGCAAAAAAAAAATATAATGAAATAAAGCAGAAAACTTGTTCGCGAAAGAACAGTTTTCTCTACGATATTCACTGCTTCTTACGACGATGGATTTGGATACTTAAGAACATGATGGCAAAAGTTTTCCTTATACGAAAAGAAGCCCCGATGAAATATGGTTGCTTCAATAAATACAAGAAAACGAAATGAATACTTTAATTCATAAAAATAACGTTATGATTCAAATTTGATTTGAAAAAGGACAATTTTTATAATGTATAAGTGCAGAAAATATTATTACGAATGGTAATATGATAGCATTATTATAATATATGATGGTATATTAAAATGCATGATGACATATGATAATATGTAATAATAAATTTGAATTTTTTTAGATTAAATGTATTTTTTGTAGAGTCCATTTGAAAAATAATTAAAATGATGTTATAAATTTATTTGTAACATAAATTTAATAAGAAAATCTGTAATTATAATTTTGAATAGAAAAAATTTCAGAACCTTTTAATTTTCACTTAAATTTGTTGGTACGAAGCTCATGTTTTTTTTTTTTTTTTTAATTTGTTTATCAATAAATTCAAAAATATTTTAAATTCTTTCATTAAAAACTTGACTAAAAATTACATGATGGTAAAAATTTTCCTTATACGAAAAAGAAGATCTGATGAAATATGGTTGCTTCAGTAAATTAATAACAAGAATTTACGAAATGAATACTCTAATTCATAAGAATAACTTAATTCAGATTTGGTTTGAAAAAAGAAAAATTTTTATATTGTATAAAGTGTAGAAAAAAGTTATAATGTAAGGCAATATGATGGTATATTATGATATATGATGGTATATTGTAATGTTTGATGGCATATCTTTATACACAAATTCTTCTGTACATGTGTTTGTCACTGAACTCCTCCTAAACGGCTGGACTGATTTTGATAACATTTTTTGTGTGTGTTTAAATGGGTCCCTGTATGATTACATTCACAATTTGAACCAGTAGGGGGCGTTGTAATCGATATATATTCATATTTATAATTATCCTGTACATGTGTTTGTCATTGAACTCCTAAAGGGTTGCACCGATTTTGACGAAATTTTTGCATGTGTTTCTGTGGATCCCTAAATAGTTTAGACTCACAATTGGACCCATTACGTGTGGCTACAATCGGGTTCTTCTGTATGTGTGTTTGTCACTGAACTCATCCTAAGCGACTTGACCAACTGAGAGGGAATTTTTTTTATATGTTTGCTAAAAGATGGAGAATGTTTTTTTATGTAAGTCGCCACCAGATCGTGCTGCAGTCCATCAACTTCTATACCGTTCATCCCATCGCTATGTAAATCGGTAATAATAAGTATTCGAGTATGGAAAATAGGTTAGCGCTATCCACTTTTATATTTACTTGACACCAGATGTTGCTCATATTATATACCGCTTAAACGATATTCCATGAAAGTTAGTACGCATATATATATTGCAACGTGGAGAATATATTCACGATATGTAATTTTCTGCAATGTATTGTTTTTGGCAAGACAACGTATGTGGTGTTCTGAGAGTGATAATATATAACAATAAAGATTGAATTATACATTCTAGATTAAAATTAATTTTTTTGTAGAATCCATTTTAAAAGGAATTAAAATGATGTCATAATCATAAATTCGTACTATCAAATTTATTCAGAAAATCTGTAATTAAAATTTTGAATAGAAAAATTCCAGAACTCTTTAATTGTTCATTTAATTCTTTTAGTATAAAGCTTTCTTAACAAAAACTCAGAAAAAGTATTATTTTTTAAAGATTTGTTAACCATGAAATTCCGAAAATATTTTAATTCATTCGTTGGAAAATTAAAAAAAAAAAAATTATAATAATTACGTTGGTGGTAATCAACGAAATTAATATAAAATTTTAATATAATTACACTTCACTTTTTTTCTATAAATTCATGAATGTTATTTAGATAAGAAATAGTATAAGAACTACATCAAGAAATTTAATTAAACTAAAAGATTTTCTTTTCAAATTTATTAAATATCTTACATAAACTTTTTATCATTATATATTTTTCGCTTATTTCTTATTAACGTTATTATTATCCTACAAGAAAAGAGTGAGAATTTCCAAATATCAAAATATTTTCAGAATAGAAAAAAAAAAAAGGAAATTCTTTTCTAAACCACATAGTTTTATAAAGTTTTCGAAAGTAATTTTCTCGTGAAAAAAAAAATCTATAATGAGAAAAATAATGCACATGGTTTATATCTAGAGCATTGCAAAATTTTATTTCTTATTAAATTGATTATAATATTTTATGTATGCCAGAATATTAAAAAAATTTAGGAGAAATATGAACATTAAAAGGCTTAACAGAACAATAGGTGAAGGTTACATTACAAAAATAAATTAATATCCTTATCGTTTTTAAACAAGTGAAGCTTAAAAAGTTCTTCATTTCATTAAATAAAAACGGCCTTCATTATTATATGCATATTTTTAATAAGTATATGTATTATATATATATATATATACTATATAGGTGATTATAATTAGAGTCCCATATTAAAAAGGAAGAACCACGTCACAAACAATTCAAATTTGAACTGAAGGTATTTGAAGAAGGGGGAATCGGTACGACATCAAAAAATGTTCCAAAGTGTATTAATAGATGGCGTTGTAAGCGGCATAAAGCAAGAGAATCCGACTGCCAGTGATATTTTGAATTTGAATAACATCGTATTTGCATGAGTTGCACATTAAACCAACTGTAGTGTTCCATGTGCTTGATTATTTCGGTTTTTTATGGGGAAAAGGACTTTCAAGTCATTCGATTGTTGTGACACTGTTAGTGGAAAGCCCACCCACCACGACAAGGTCATAACAAATTGGATGGAAATTATCGGTTGAACTTTTTTTTTGATGCCAAACCGTTTCCCACTTCCTTAAATATCTTCAGTTCAAATTTGAACCTTGTTGTGACGTGTGGTTCTGTTTCTACAAAATTTTGAATGTGGAATAATTATTATCACCATATATATATATATATATATATATGTGTGTGTGTGTGTGTGTGTGTGTGTGTTTGTACGTATTATATATATATATATATGCGTGTGTGCATTATGTATATATCATTATTAAAATATTCTTAGTTTAAATCAATATTTACCCATAAAAGTTGCAGAGAAGGTTTTATATTCTAGTAAATATGAATAAGAAATTATTCTAAGAACATATGATTCATTATGTTTTGTTCTAAAGCATCTCGTCAGAAAGATAAATTTTAGGATTTTGTTATTTGATTTCACTTTTTAATATTCTCAACCTATTTGGAAAAATAAATTGAATTAATTTTTCAATCCAATAAGAAAGCTACTGAATAATTTATCTATAAATATACTTAACATTTACAGTTTTTCACATCAATCTGTGCATCTATTTATCTATCTATCTATATGTATATATATAACCAAAAAACTTTGATTAATTTTTTTATTTAAAACACAATCTAGTAAAAAATAATATTTAAACTAAAATATTTTACGAAATTGATGTACATACTGATGGGACAAGGATAACCATAGAGTTTAATTCGATTTTCTTACGTATATGTAAAACTGATTTAATTATTAAATGTTTTGAAAATATTCTGCAAACATAACTTCAATCTGAGAAAAAGTGCAAATATAAAATATGTTTAAAAACATATTATGGAGCAGATTTCGCTTAGGATTCAAAAATTAATTCAATTTATTTTTCCAAACTGGTTGATAAATATTAAAGTGAATTTAAATAACTAAATCCTAAATATTATTTATCTTTCTGGTGAGGTACTTTAGAACAAAACGTAATGAATAAATTGTCTTTCAGAATAATTTCTTATTCACATTTTCTAAAATATAAAACCTTTCTCTGCTACTTTTAATGGGTAAATATTGATTTAAACTAAGAATATTTTAATCAAGATTAGCTAAAATACTTTTTATGTTGAAGGAATTTTTACTTATTTGTAATTGAAAGAAATCCTAGAAATTAAAATTGACATTACTGCATAATTATTATTTGCCTACATGTGACAGAAAGATAATTTACAGAAAAAGGAAGTACGATTGTCATTATATTTTAAGCCTTATTTATTTTGTGAAATTAAAAGCTGTTTAATTTATTTTAAAACATTACTGTTAATCTAAAGTCTGTTTAGTTTTTAAGCTTTTATTTGTTTAGTAATCTTGAATAAATTATATATGTTATTCAAAAAAAAATAATTAAGATGATTTTGAAAATGCAATCGTTATTTAAATAATTATGAATTTGCAATTGTTTTATTTTAGATGAATAAATATTAATTAATCTTTTAAAATAATGTAAATTATTTTAATTAAAACAGAAATTTAAATTTCACTATCAAAATAAATATTAATAAATAATTAAGGTTTTTAGCTAATTTGAATGGAAAGTCTTGTATTAACTCTCATTATTATTTTATTTATAAGAAATGAAAACTATTCAATAAAGTTAATAATACATGTAATTTAGAAAAGCAAATCAATTAAACTAAATTTATCTTAGAGACCTGCGTTTATTTGAAACAATTAAAAAAATAAATAAAATATCAAAGTTTGATTGAAAGTCTTTAAACTTTAGACAATAAAAACTTATGAATATTGCACATTTGATTTATTTACTAACATGACAAAAATATGATAAATTATACGTCTTAAACAATCTGTAGTATATAATTAATCATATTTAATATTATGAGAAACCCATCAGCAATATTTATTTAATAAACATATAAAAATATTAATTACTTTGCTTAGAAGAAGAATTATAAATACCAAACTTTAATCATATGTTTGATATGTAAAATTATTTGAATTACTTTAATTGTGATTAAAATTGAGAATCATTTCAAGAAAATTGTCAAATAAATCAGAACATGTCAAAATGCTTTTGTTAGTTGAATTTTTAATTTATAAATAAAATAACTTTATTAGTAAAACCATAATTTGTTTAAAAATTGACTGTCAAAAATAATCTGTCACTGGTATCTGTCTTTCAAATATAAATTACTGTTATTGTTTGTAAATAACGAAATCAAGTTTTGAATAAAATAATTCCAGTTAAAAAAGCACCTTTAATAGTACACGATCTTGTTTAAGAATAATATAAACTTCTAAATATGACTATCTTTGAAAATTATAACTTCAAATATAAAGCTAACAATTTCTTAAAATATTTTGCTTTTTTAAATATATTTTTAATTTTTTCCTCCTATCAAATCTAATGACTATCATTATATACAAGAATGGATGATAATTATAATTCCATTTCCCATTTGATTTTTAAATTAAATTCTAGATCCATTATTTAATTTTCACTATACAATAAACAATTATTTCTTGTTTGGTTTTTTTTTTTTCTGTTATGCTGAAATGCAGTTATCGAAGCACATGAATACATCGAAGAAAATATCGCTTCTTTTGATGAATTTTAATTTCCTCGACTTCCAAATGCGTGTACTATTTGAGTTTTAAATTAAATTCTAGAACCGCTATTTAATTTTTCCCATACAATGAACAATTATTTAATAGTTAATTTTTATTTTCTGCTAGTTTCACTGTATGCAGAACTACAGTTATCGAAAATTTTCTAAAACATCGATGAAAATATCGATGTTTTCACATGTTTCTAATCCACTAATGAATCTTAATTTCCTAATGAATCATAATTTCCTCGACGTCCAAATGCGTGTACTTTTTCAGTTTTAAATTAAATTCTAGAACCACTATTTAATTTTCCCCATACAATGAACAATTATTTATTAGTTAATTTTTATTTTCTGCCAGTTTCACTGTATGCAGAAATACAGTTATCGAAAATTTTCTAAAAACATGTGAAAACATCGATGAAAATATCGATGTTTGCACATGTTTCTAATCCACTAATGAATCTTAATTTCCTCGACGTCCAAGTGAATGTACTATTTCAGTTTTAAATTCAATTCTAGATCCACTATTTAATTTCCACTACACTATAAACAATTTTTTATTATTTAATTTTGGTTTTCTTCCAGTTTTACTACATGCAGAAATATAGTTATCGAAAATTGTCTAAAGCATATGAATGCATCGATGTAAATATCGATTCGTCTAGTGAACCTTAATTTCCTTGATGTCAAGTGAGTGTACTATTTTAGTTTTAAATTAAATAGTGGATCTAGAATTGAATTTAAAACTGAAATAGTACATTAATTAATAGCACATTAATTAAATTCTAGATCCTCTATTTAATTTTCACCATACAATGAATTATTTATTATTTAATTTTTTACTTTCTGCCATGCAGAAATACAGTTACTGAAAATTTTTTAAAGCATATGAACACATCGATGAAAATATCGATTCTTCTAATGAATAATAATTTCCACGACGTCCAAGTCAGTGTGCTATTTCAGTGTTAAATTAAATTTAGTTAGTTTTAAATTAAATTCTTAAATTCTATTAAATTCTAAATTCTATATCCACTATTTAATTTTCACCATACAATGAACAATTATTTATGATTTAATTTTTATTTTCTGCCATGCAGAAATACAATGAAAAATTTTCTAAAAGCGTATGAACACATCGATGAAAATATCGATTTTCTAATGAATCTTAATTTCCTCGACGTCCCAAGTCCAAAGTAATCAAAATACAACCTTTTCCCTCCGACAAAAATTGTTTCCTAAAATTACAGGGTGTGTCTTCAGCCCTGTATTAGAATCATTACTTAATTAGGGTTCGAGTAGGGGGACGTCTATCCCTCTCTCCCCCTCTCATTTTCCTTCCAAGTCTACCATTATGTACAAATTTTACAAAGTAGGTCAGACAGGTACAGGTAGCAACTTCCTCTGTTCATTTAGTGAGGATGAATAGGGGAGTCCATCATCAGCAAAAGGGAAAAAGAAGAGGGAAAAAATGACACCGCTCGGAATCTATGTATATTGACGTGGTGTCTTTCAAAAATTGATTTGCGGTCTCAGTAATTACGGTGCGGCATGTCGCAGAAAGACATTCGTCATGTGCGAGTGTAATAGAGGGGAGGGTCGGTTTGTATAGATGAGGTAGTAGTGAATGAATAATGGATCCACTCGGTTATGGGGGAATAACTGGTTTTAGGGGAATGCCGTTTTTGATCTATTGTGCTGCTGCTGCTGCCTTGTGTTATTGTGATGAAGTGAGGGGATATTTTTTCCCCATGAGTAAATGAGGATTAAATTTGATGAATTTTTCCCCCATCAGATATAGAAAAGGCCTGGGTTTTATTAAATTTGCTTGGGAAATAATTGTCAGGCGCATATTTCATGTTATATTTAATAATAATATATAAATCAATTTTACTATATTAAAATAAATATTAATCAACAGTTAGCTTTTTTTAGCTAATTTGAATGGAAAGTCTTGTAAACTAATTATAAATACTAATTTTCAATCGTATGTTTCATAAAATGTAAAATTATATGAGTATATGCAGAACTATGTGGTATTTTTAGTGAGTTTAACAATGCTAACTAACTATAAAAATACAATATGAGAAATATAATGTGTTATATAAGTATTGCTTAATTCAGAAGTAAATTTTAATTTAAATATAGGAAATGAATTTCAATCTATTTGATGCTTATACATGGAAATTAGCGATTAGGATATCAATAATAATTTGAAATTTATTTTGCTATATTTTTTAACAGAATATCATTAATTTTTTTTCACATTATAATTTATGCCATTTACGTGCATTGCATGAACGGTTTACAGTGAAATGTTCTGATGGAATGAGTAGATGTTTATTTCAGTTGTCATTGCAATTAATGATGAAAAACTGTAATTAAATTAATAATTGAAAAGTTTTATTCTGGAATATAATTCAAGTAATTTAATATTATGATTATTGCATACTACTACTGCAACTACTGCTGCGGCTACTACTACTAATATTATAACCAATAGTAGTAGTATTTAGAGATAAATATGTATAATACTACTAATGGCTCTCATTTTTGGTTGCTTATAATATACTTTTTAAAATTATGTTACAATATATATTTGTCTGAATTTAATTAGATTCCAGTTGATTTATAGTATTATATAGAATATAAGCATTTATAATTATATCTTATGTAATTATTTTGAAGTTTTTGAACCTTATATATATATTTTAAATATCTAGAGATTAGTTTTTTTACAATAAAAATTATTTGACAATTTTAATAAATATTTTTTTTTTTTTTTTTTTTTTTTTATAGAAAATTGAATAAACCTGATTAATATAAACTAATTTTTGAGACAGTTTTTTAAATTTCTTTTTTTCAAATAAGGAATTTTTTTTCTTTTCATAATTTTTGCGAAGAAATCTAACAAATTAATAAAAGGCTGATTGAAAATAAAATGAATTTACATTACTAGAAATTTTAATAGAAAAAGTTATGAAAGAATAATGAAAAACCAATTTAAGTAAAGTTTTTAAAAATTCTTAAATATTTGATTCAGCGCTGTTTTTCGCTTCTTCGAACATAAATTTAATTTTGTATATTTGCTTTTTTTTTTGTTTTGTTCAATTTATAAAATTTAAAATTTGATTAAAATCAATAGAATTTATTAAAAACTGAGTTTATTCAATAAAAAAGCAGTTCCTCTTAAATTTTTATGAAAATCTTGCACGAATAATAGTTTTTTTCTCGTTTGCTCATTTTACAATTTCAAATAATTTAAGATTATTTATTATCACTATATCAAATTCATTAAATAATTACCAAAATCAGGTTTCAGTTTTTCAAATTTATGCTAAGTAAAGATTATTTTTTCAATTTAAACTTTATTGCTTACGTAAAAATCGTTTTCTGGAAAAAATAATTTATTTCTAATTTATTTTAGAAGAGTATTTATTAATGAATCCAATTCTTGATTTTTGAAAAATTTCAATTTAATTAATAAAATAATTAAATTATCTGTAAAAATATTTATACGTACACCGAAATATTTTTTAAAAAAATCATTTTGTTAATATAAATTATTTATGCACATTTGACATGAAATTAACGATTAATCAAAAACTTATATCAAATGCGAAAATAATATTAAATAAATATTAATAAATTCTTATAATTTGCCAACATAGTATTGTATTTTTTACGAAGAAATAATTATAATATTAATTATACAACAAATTATGTATTATTTGTAGAATTATTTTCTCATATTTTTTATATATAAAAAAAGATTAATTTGTTTAAGCAATGACTGATCAGCATAATTTCAAAATTATTGATTAGAATGGAATTTTTCTTTGATTATAAACATTTTAGTGTAATTTTCAATTGAATTGAAGTTGGAATTTCATTAAACACTGAAATTACACTAAAACTCTGAAATTACACTAAACACTGAACTTACACTAAACTCTGAAATTACACAAACATTGAAATTATACTAAACTCTTAAATTAGACCAAACACTGTAATTACACTGAAATTACCCTAAACAGAAAAGAAAAAAATGGTAATTTGGTTAATAAAAATATATTTATATTAAATCAACTTTAAAATTAATGAGAATAAATTCTTAAATTTAAATGCAACTTTTCTAACTGTGTTTCACATTTTTCTATTGTTTTGTAATTTTAAATTCTCTAGAAAAAGTTAATTTCAATTGAGTTAAAAACCTTTGTAGAAATACACATTATTCCTATAAAAAGTTTCTAGACATAACAATTTTGTAAGAAATATATTTTATATCCATCATATTAATAATAAAAATAAAAAAATGCATAATTACATGACTAAAGCCGTTAGAAATCAATGCAGTGGCACATTAAAGACGACATACTTCAATTAAAACCATTTAAAGAATGGTGGCTATTTATAGATAAAGATATTCCAGTCGTCTGAATAAAACTCATTTACCTCATAGAAAAGCTATTTCATTTAATGAAGAATCGAGTTAATTAAACAGAAAAAAGGGAAAATGATTCATTAAACTCTTTTTTTTATTCAGGAATTAAATTCTCAGAGTAAATGTAATAAATAAAAATCATCCTAAAGCCGCATAGAATTTTACATCTCATTGAATTGCTGTTTACAGAAAAAAAAATTTTTTTCTTCTTTTCAGTGGATTTACATCGTTTTTTAAGTTGTTTTAGAAAATATTCAAATATTTTTAATTGTTTATAAATTCAATTTAAAATTCTGAATTTAAATTAAAAAATTTAAAAAATAAACAAATATAAATTAAAAAATAATTAAAAATAATTCAATTTAAATTAAAAATAATTTAAATAGTTAAATTTAAAATTTGTAATTGTATATAAATTCAATTCTCAGAGTAAATGTAATACATAAAATTCATCCTCAAGCTGCATTGAATTTTACATCTCATTGAATTGCTGTTTATAGAAAAAAATTATTTACTTTTTTTGTTCTTTTCAGTGTATTTGCATCGTTTTTAAGTTATTTAAAAAACTGTTCAAATATTTTTAATTGCTTATAATTAGAATTTAATATTTCATAATTGTTTTAACATATTTACTTTATTACTGTCAGTCGTTATTTTTAGTGCAAGGGTTCATAACTTTTTTTAGTTTCATTTTTAACTTAAAATAGATGGCAATTTCTAATTTGTTTGTCTGAATACCACAAAATTTCTACTTCCACTTTATGAATAACTGCACCACTGTCAATATGATTGTTTTTGCATGTGTTGGAACAGTATTTCTCTATTTAATTTTGTAACCATGGTTCCACCTACCCAACCCTGTTTCCTAATACACACTGCAAGAGCCCCCTTGTGGCGATGAAGACAAATAATCATTAGGCATCGAGACTCTCATCCAAAAGGACACATGGCGCAAACGGAGCTGCTATTAAGAAAAGCACAATTCCCTTGCTTCTGTTGAGAAAATTTCTTTACATTCTCTCATCCCTAGGGGAATTATATTTAGCACAACCCTGTTTATTTATTGGCCTACAGACTCTCTTCATGAGGGGAAGTATATTTCGCAATCCACCGTGTACCTGAGTAACTTATTTCGCATTAGAAGTGAAATCCTTCCACAATATCTTTAAATGTTTCGCATGTTGTATGTTAAATATTATTTGTAGTTAATTGCGGTGTTTATGACGTGCTTACAGGGGCCTGATGGTCTAGTGGCTAGCTCTCTGGCCAGCGGTACCACAGGTTTCAGGTTCGAGTTTCGGTGATCCCATGAATGTTTGCAGTGGTTCGGAATCCACTTTAAACAGTTGGCCCCGGTCAAAAGGATCGTAGAGCTTCTCGGAAGTATTGTTACTCCGAGTCCGTAGCTTATCTTCAATCTACACGCACCTCCTGAGCAGTGCTAAGTGAGTAACGTCGGTGCAGCGCTTACCTTAAGGCATCAAAGACAACTGGTTAAGTGTTTGACAGCTGCATTAGAAAAAAATGCCGTGTTCACATGCTTGTAAATAAAGTTATTTGTTATTAGACCTGTGTATCAACAAAACCAAACTCAGATCCAGCTGCACAAACAAATGACGTACACTAAATTTTTTTTATATATATATACTTAATACAGGACAACATTTGAAGCATTCCGACTTGCAAAAAAAAAAAAAAAAAAAAATTCAGGATAAAGGCTTTGAGTAATATACAGTTAAAAAACACAAACGCAATAATAAAAATTATAAAATATTAGTCCAGTTCATAACATCATGTGAAAATAGTTTTAGAATTATTTAACGACCTTGCCCAAAAATAAGAAAGTTGATTCGTTCGAACAGGAAATTCACGAATGGGCGGAAATTGCATATTAAGAACTTTTAATCATAGGGTATGTTTCTTTCATCCCAATTTTAGCTTGAGCAAGAAAGTAATTTATGTTCCACATTTTAGATATCTCTAATGTTGTACAATTTAAATTGATCATCTCAGATATTTCCAGATGAAATAAGATAATTTCATGACCAGTTACAGAATATCTTTATATATATATATATATATATAATTCTGTACAAGTGTTTGTCACTGAACTCCTCCCTAAACGGCTGGACAGATTTTGACGAAATTTTTTTTCATGTATTTGAAACGGTCTCTAGAAGGTTTAGACTGTATAGACTGTAGGTGGCATATTATAATGTATGATGACATATTTTTATATATATAATTCTTCTGTACATGTATTTGTCACTGAAAATCCTAAACGGCTGACTGATTTTTATGAAATTTTTTGTATGTATTTGAATGTGTTCCTGGACTGTTTAGATTGACTTGGAGCTGGTAGGTGGAGCTGCAATTGACATATCTTCATATTTATAATTATTCTGTGCATGTGTTTGTAATTGAACTCCTCCAAAACGGTTGGACCGATTTTGACGAAATTTTTGTATGTGTTTGACCGGGTCCCTAGATGGTTTAGACTCAAGCAAATTGGACCCAGTAGGTGGCGCTGCAACCGGGTTCCTCTGTACGTGTGTTTGTCTCTGAACTCCTCCTAAACAACTTGATCGATTTTGATGAAATTTTTGTGTGTGTTTGGCAAAACATGGAGAGCGTTTTTATGTTATCTTTTTGTCGTAAGTCACCACCAGATGGGGCTGCAGTATATCAACTTCTATACCATTCAACCAATCGCTATGAATATTTTTAATAATATGTATTCGAGTATGGAAAATAAGTTCGCGCTGTACACTTTATAGTTGCCCACTTACTTGTTACTTCATTGAAAAATACAAATGCACAAACACAATTCAAAATACACATACATACAAATATACAGGCATGTGTATACAAATGGAAAATACAAATATACATACATACACATGCACAGAAAAAACACACATGTTCTAAAGTATCTTATATCAATTTATTTCCTGGATTGGGATCTTTTCTTCAAATAATCCTTATAAATTAATACGAATTTATGAATTTTTGTCTGTACTGAATTTAAAATTGGCTGTTGCTATAAACAATGGACGAAATTGCAAGCAGCGCTGTGATGTTACATGATGGTCTAAGAACACACAAGCAAATCCACAAGAAATAAATAAAAAAACGAATGGCTCGATCCGTGCCGCATAATAGGAAGCGCCGAACCATCGAATGCCGGATTAAAGAGCGCTTACAATATCATAAAATATAAATATAAATGTGGAATTAGAAGTATACACATAGGGAATATAAAGATGGAAGTAAAAAAATCTGTAGAGAGAATATAAATATGAAAGTAATATATATATAGGGAATATAAATGTGAAGTAAAATATATATATAAGGAATATAAACATGGAACTAAACATATACAACATGGCTTAATCTATACGTAAATGTACTGCTTTAAAGTATGATATATGATGCAGAAGTCTACAGAAACATCTTTGGTTACCTCAATTGTTCACATGTGCTAATAAAATATGTAATATATTATAATAAATCAAATTAGCACATATTATATTTGCTTAAGTTTATTAACGTAAAAAAAAGGTAAAAATATAATAAAATATAATTCTTTGAAACGAATTTAAATGGGTCAAACTATTTCACCTATCCTGTTCACTTTATAGCACAGTGTTGCAAATATGTTCTCATAAATCAATCCTTTCTGACAGCATTTCCACCTTGATAGAGACAAAGTGAACAGTCGCTTATAAATTTGCAAAGTTTTCGTCAGACAATCAGTTGAATGATGCATTAAATAGTGGTTGCAGCCTCTAGAGAAATTTATGGACAACGCTCTCATTAGAGCAACACACAGTTCGGTGTCCAGAAATGCTTTATTTTGGCATGCGTTTTGATTTGTCTCGAAATATGCAACGGCATATTTAATAGTGTCCATTTCAACTGTTTAATAACAAAATAATGATGTCTTTTGTGATTTTAATGTGAATAGTTACAAAAATTTAATTTAATTATCTGTAGTTGTTGAAGTATTAATATCTTTTATGCAATTAATGTCAGGTTTTTAAATTTTTTTACCGTTTTCACATTATAGAATATGGAGACTGACTAGTTCTCTGGTGTTTGGTGCCACAGGTTTTAGATTCTAGTCCCAGCGGTGCCATGGATGTTTGTAGTGATTCGGAATCCACTTTAAACTCTAGTTCCGGTCTAATACGATAGGAGAGCATTGTGCGTGTGTGGGGGTGGGGGCGGAGTGTTAATCGTGTCCGTAGCCTATCTTCGAGTTACACGTGGACCCTGTGTAGTGTTCAATGAGTAACAGTGGTGCAGCCCTTGATTATGGCATAAATATTAACTGCCTCAGTATTGCCAGCTGCATTAGAACAACACTTTATGAGCAGTAATTGGATTTAAATTAACAGTGTTTCCATACGTTAAACACAGTATTTTTTTATACATATATTTCATTTTCTAGTATATAAAAATGTTGATATTATTTTTATAATTTTTTTTGTTTTTCATTATCACTATTGCAATAAATCCTAACCACATTATTAACATTAGAGAGCTTTTTGCATAACGTTTTTTATCGTCCGGTATTTTTCTCCCTAGTGCGCATGCTCATAGGAAATTGCGCATGCGTATCTGTAATAATGTTTCCTATGAGCATGCGCACTAGGGAGAAAAAAATACCGGACGATAAAAAAGTTATGCAAAAACTCTCTATTATTATAAATCCGTTAAAAAAATTCGAAATCATTGCTCAACATATCACTGTAAACAAAAATCAAATTAGTAATAATGAGTAATGAGTAACAGCGTTCGTCAGTGCCTCCCATAAGACATGCCTTGTTCAGGTTAGTTTGTATGGGCCGCTCACAGGTAAATGGTCAATATTACCCAGTCCTCGACTCAATCAAAAGAAAAACATTATGGAATAAAATAGAAATAAACGATGAATAAAGTGTCCATAAAATAAGCGGTTTTTATATAGTTTTCTGGTGCTTAGTACTGGAAAAATAATAATGCAAGAAATTGTGTAAAAGCACAGTTTTATCCCAAATTGTGCTCTAATTTTAAGAATTTAATGTAATTATCAGCAATAAAGTATCATTTATTTGATTTCGAAAAAGGTCAATTTAATCACTAGAATAAACAAATATATTAAAAAACAACAATGGTAAAATTAAAAATTTATAAATTCTGAATAAAGTATTCATAAATAAAGCAGTAAATTAATTACAATACTAAATAGACAAAAACAAGTTAAAATCAGATAATTTTGCTATTGGTACACACTTGCCATCTACTTTTTTTTTCTCTAATCATTGTGTTCAAAGGTTCTGTGTTAAGGGATTTTGATTTGTGAATAATTAAGTGTTAAAATATTTTGATTTGTGGATAGCTAAATGTTCAGATAATTTGATTTGTGAGTAACTGAGTGTTAAGATAATTTTATTTCTGAATAACTAAGACTTATTGTGTTTTGATTTGTGAGTAACTAATTGTTAAGGTGATTTAATTTGAGACTAACTAAAAGCTAAGACATTTTGATTTGTGAATAACTAAGCATTTTGAATAATTAATAGGGTTAATATGTTTTATTTCGTGTTTTTAAAATATTCTCCTAAAACTGTATTTACAAGTTTTAGAGGGATATTTCATCAGCGATGTTCTGAAATCGATGAAAGTGTTTAAAAGTCTATCGAGTGATTTTTTCACTGATAGACTTTATTGTGTTGATAACAATATTTTTGTTGGATAACAATAGTGTTGGATAACATAGTCAAATGTTAAATAGTAATAATAGGGTAAATGTAGTCAAACTTGTAATTACAAGTTTTAGGAGGAAATTTCTACTCGTTAAAGTTCGTTCGATTTAAAAAAAATATGCTTATCACGTATAGAGCATGAAATACTTGATAATTATAATAAAATAAATCATATTTTACACAATACCTAATTCATTAATGTTATGTTTTAAAACAAATATTACTATATGACTTGTAAGAGAAACATGATTCGATGAAACATTTGACTAATATTATTAAATATGAACAAAGAATCAGTCGATATACTTTAAAAACTTTCATCGATTTCAGAATATTGCTATTGAAATATCCTCCAAAACTTGTAAATAAACTCGTTTTGACGTAAAACAAGAAATACATGATATTGATAATAAAATAAATCCAACAATTTAAATGTTATGTTTTAAAACAAATAATACTATATGAAAAAAACTTGAAAAACATTTGAGTGATACTATCCAACATAAATATGAAAAAAAATAAAAACTTATACTTTAAAAACTTTCATCGATTTCAGAATATTACTATTGAAATATCCTCATAAAACTTGTAAATTCACGAGTTTATTTACAAGTTTTAGGGAATATTTAAAAAAAAAAAAGTAGAAAGTTCATTCGACGTAAAAACCATGCCTCTTCCTTTCCGTGCAAGATAATGATAATGAAATAAATCATATTTTACACAATTCATATTTCATGAATGATAGTTTTAAAAATACACTGCGTAAAAAAATAGAAGGACAGTGTTTTTTTGCCAATTAATGTCTCTTATTTTCTCCTAATTACCAGTTATTTATGCAGATTTAGTTTAATGATCCTTTTTTTCATTTTAGGCAAAAATTAAACATCTACCATTAATATTATTAATAAAATTAGTATATATAATTTCCGATACGTAAAAAAATAGAAGGACACTTGATAATATATTTAATTTTGTGAGTTGTTCTTTAGTAAAAATAGTGATTTTGTACTTTGTTTTATCCTTTTCTGTCAAAAAAATCTAATTTCTTTAAAAGTTACGCTGTTTCTCCGTTCTCAGAAATGCCTAAAGGAATACCTTTGAACGATTTTCAAAAAGGCCAAATTTCCGCATATCAAAATGATGGTAAAGGTGTCAGAGAGATTGCTCGATTGTTGCAGATGAGCCCCAATACAGTTTCAAACTTTATCAGAAATCCTTATAAAAATGGAAAGAAAAGAAGACTGGTAGACCGAAAAAGTTAACACCACGTGATGAAAGAAAACTTGTTCGTGTGCTTAAGAAGAACAAAGGAAGTGTTTCAAAGGCAAGAAATCAAGAAGAACTTAATCATGGGACGAAACAAACAGTTTACAACTATATTAAAAGACCTAAAAAATTCATTTTCAAAAACGGAAACATCATCCTAAGTGGACACAAGCTCACATTGATAACCGTTTAGCGTGGGCTAAGGAGCACATGTCCTGGACTACAGAATGGACTTCTGTGATATTTTCCGATGAAAAGAAATTTAACTTAGACGGTCCAGACGGATATCAGCACTACTGGCATTGTCTGGGGAATGAAGTCGAATACTACTCAACACGACAAATGGAAGGAGGGAGTTTAATCGTTTGGTTGGCTGTTGGATACGGAGGAAGGACAAGTCTAGTTTTCTAAATAAAAGGCAAAAACATAGAGACTACATTCAAGTGCTGAATTCCGAGATTCTTTCTTATGGTTCTGACTTGGGGGTTGAAGAGTGGAAGTTTCAGCAAGACGGGGCTTCCCTTCACACCTCGACTGGAGTCAAAAATTGGTTCCTAACAAATAATGTGGATGTTTTACCATGGCCAGCTAAAAGCTTAATATAGTGGAAAACATCTGGGCAATGCTAGTTCGTCGAGTTTATGCTGATGTAAGACAATTTGATTCGCTAACTCAGCTTCGAGAAGCATTAAATGACTCTTGGGACAATTTTTGTCAAACAGAAGTTCAATCTCTATACAATTCACTTCCAAACAGAATATTTGAAATTATGAAGGCCAATGGGAAGAACATTCCTTATTAAAATCACTATTTTTTCATTCATTATAATGCTGTCCTTCTACTTTTTTTACAAAGTTTCAAAAAAGAGAAACTATTTTTGTTGCCATTAATATTTTATGTTTGAATATCATAATTCTGATGTTAAAATTGTATTTTTAAAATATTTGTAAAATGTTTCTAATAAAAAACTTTAGTAAAAATAAAATATTTTTCGGTTATTGTTACAAAATCAAGTGTCCTTCACCTTTTTTACGTAGTGCAATAACATAAGATTTGTAAGGAAAACGTGATTCAATGATACATTTGACTAATAATATCCAACAAAATATGAAAAAAATTATTTTGTAGAGTTTAAAAACTTTATCGATTTCAGAATATTGCTATTGAAATATCCTCATAAAACTTGTAAATAAACTCGTTAAAGTTTGTTCGACGTAAAAAAATATACCTATCCCTTATCGTGCAAGAAACATTTCATATTGATAATAAATCTTATTTTATACAATTCATAATTTATGTTTGATATGTTTAAAGTGTTATATGATATATGTTTGATATGTTTAAAGTGTTATATGATATATGTTTGATATGTTTGATGTTTTGATATGTTTGATATGTTGGAACGTTAAAACATAATATTATAAGACTTGTAAGAAAAACTTGATTCGATGAAACATTTGACTAATATTATCCAACAAAAACCATTCGATAGACTTTAAAAACTTTAATCGATTTCCAGAATATCGCTATTGAAATATCCTCATAAAACTTGTAAATAAACTCGTTAAAGTTCATTCGACGTAAAAACTCATGCCAGTCCCTTTATCGTGCAAGAAATCTTTTCTTTCCTCAGTGCGTGAAGCGAGACAGAAAAACCGGGGCTTCCAGGCAATTATAGCTGACTTTTATTAAGAGCTGTAAAAGTTAAACAGATGGTGGACGGGTTTCCAGTTGCGGTGGAGACGTAAAGCCCCTTTTGATCGACTGAGTTAAAGTTTACGACCAGTTCGTAAACTGTAATGAATCGATTCACTGAACGCCTCAGCTGACTCGAGCTTGGAATGGACTTTATATCGATTCGCTCTTTAATTGAATGTTCTGTTGATTTCATTCCGTGCAACGAATGTCGTAAGTTTGGGGAATGGATTTATTCGAAATTAAAAGCACTCTTTAATTGAAACACAAAATAAGAGGTTTCCTGAAAGTTTTGTTGAATATAAACAAAGATCTAAATTGGATTCTCGATTGTGACTCCTCTGAGTATATAAAGTTTACCTTTTTGACGATTTTGGATCTTAGGATACGAATATTGTGTCTCGTTCCAGAATGAGTATATCGAATAAAGCGAATTGTTATTTTGGATTTATCGTCAACAATGATTAACTTTTATTTTTGTTAAATCCTAACTCATTCCCAAGTCAAAGAAATTTAAGGTTTTAATTGAAAAATGGAAGATTGATTTATAAATATTGTTCTTTTAAAATCAAATCAACTTTATATTTTGTTTATTTTTGTTAGATTTAAACCTTAATCCCTTTTGCAAATTAAAAAAAACATTTTTTTTCAAATCGAAATTTTCTGATTCATTACTTACATTAAATTAAAATTTATAACCGAAAAAAACCCTTTTTTCTTTACATAATTTAATTGAAAAATGTTTTTTATGTCTTTCATTAATTTTAGATATTAATATTCAAAAAATAATAATAATAAATTATGCTATTTTATTCATATATAAATTATTATTATTACATTTTTAAATTATTATCATTAAATTTTTAAATTATTATCATTAAATTTTTATTATTATTATTTAATTATTATTATTCATATATATTACTTATTCATATTTCACATAATTTAAATAGAAATAGTTATTTATGTCTTTCTTTTTACTTTTTGGATATTAATATTCAAAATAAAAAAAAAAAAATCTTTTAAATATTGAGCTGTTTTTCAATTATTAAAACGTTGTTTATACAATTTGAAAATAATTATATATCTATTTAATTTAACTCAACAAATAAACGTACTTCATGAAAAACTTCATATAACGTTCACAGTTATATTTTCCAAAAACAGTTTTACATTAACAATTGTAGAAATTACAAACCTAAGCTACTTTATTTTAATGTAAAATAAACATGTCGAAAATAGGGCACAAAAAATACTCCATATTGTTTTGTTTACCAGTAAGATATAAATTTGAAGTGTTTAAACTAACATGACAGTGACACAGTACAGAATATCTGCAATTCACTTTTTCCCTCAATATTCCAGTAAAGATGCTACTTTTAATATACATAACTTTTGTCTGTTTGTCATATTTTTTACTTAATTTTATATGAACTAAATGGTTTTATACAAATAGTCTGTTAGTTTAAATTTTAGGAATGCTATTAAATACTAGAGCTGACAGGTAACTGCAAATAAATACATCAGAATATATATATATATATATATATTTAAAAATAAATTTTTGCAATTACGACGCATTTTACACAAAAAAAAATTATTTTCTCAAATTTATCTGTAAAATACCTATGTAAAATAAATATAAATAGTTTCATTAATCTTATTTAATTAATATTTAATTGAAAGTACATATAAGTATTTAAATTATTACAAAGACAAACATCCTTTGAATCTTTTGAAAATGTTAATGACTATCTTTTCAAGAATTATTTTTTACACAATGACTTAATTATAATTTAATAATTAATGGGACTATTAACACTAAATATATATTCTGATGTATTAATTATTCTGTGTGTGGGGGCATGTATGTATATAATTGATTTATTTAATTGCCAATTTCTAAAACTGAATTCTTGAATTCAAAATTAACTTTCGGTTATTATAGAAATAACAGTAACTCTAGTCTACTATAATTTAATAGCCTACTATAATTTAATTCATACTATAATTTACTGAAGTCATATAATAATAATTACTGAAATATCTCCATTTTATGGAAAGTAAAATTAATTTGTTAATTTAGTATGCTATATTTATCATAAAATAAGGGTAATTGTATTATTTATATCACCATCAAATAATATTAAATTGAATCTGCCAATCGTTCATAAATTTCTTCAATTGCAACATATTTTAGATCAATTATTATAATTATATTGTATACATAAATTAATTATTATATTAATGATATTTAATATAATACATTAATTATTATATTAATTATAATTAATATAATAAATTAATTACTATAATATATAAATATTATTATAATTATATTAGAAACGTATTATACATCAATTATTAATATTATTATCATAATACTTTTCCCAAGTATATCAATAAAACGTCTATGTAAAATAAACTAAATAAATATAAATATTTTCACTAATCTGATTTAATTAACGTTTAATTGTAAGCATAGATAAGTACTTTAATTATTACAAAGACAAACATCCTTTGAATCTTTGGAAATTGTTAATGACTATCGTTCCAGAATTATTTTTACACAACGACTTAATTAAAATTTAATAATTCATGGAACTATTAACACTTTTCAGCTCAAGATAAACATAGTAGGATACTTTGACTTCATGGAATATTTAACAATAATAGATACTGTCTTAAAGAAACAAATTACACAGCAAATTTTAGATGTGGAAAATTGAAAGCATAATTTTTTTTTTTTTTTTTTTTTTTTTTTTTTTGCATCTCCTATTCATTCTCTATTATAATGTTTACCCAAGTTTAACCGCATAATAGTGCTTAATTATACTTATAATTGTTATTAGCACTTGTTCTTAAAAGCAATCATGAATTCTATCAAGTCAATTCCTATGTTTAAAATACATGAAAAATAAAGGCGTTAAAATATTTTAATTCTCTTAAATAAAGCTCCCGCATTAAGCTTTTAATTATTATGAATTAAATAACTAAATTTATTACTAATTAATTAACTCATTAAATTATTTTAATATTTTGATAAAAGAAATTGCCATTTTAAATAATTTTATTGATTTATTTAAAAATAGTAAATATTTCATCAACAGAATGATATTTTCATTATAAAAATAATTTTTTTATAAAATACAGTTATTCAATTTAGCATAATGAACAAATGGTTCAAAATTAACACAAATATTTCCAATAGATTCATATTTATCTTTATTTGAAAAAAAAAAAAAAATTCAAGAATTATAAATAATAACATTCATTGAATAACTTCGTATGAAATGTCAACTACAAAACTTGAAAAGGGTTTTTAACTAAAGATTTAATTATGCCTCAGATAATAATGAAACTGTTGCCACTTTTCTCATCGAAATACACACAAAAGACACATTCTGTTTACGGACATTTAACAATGTTCGGCTTCTGCACTAAAGAAACAAGTTTCCCAGAAACTTTTAGATTTAAAAAATTTAAAAAAAAAAAAAAAAAAAATTAATTTTTGCATCTTGATTCACTCTCAATTATGTTGTTAAACCAGGTTTAGTACCCCTTGGGCTCAGAAGCAATAATGAATTCATCTGAAATCAATCCTATGTCTAAAATACATGAAAACACAATGACCTAAAATATTTTTATTCTCTTAAATAAAACTCAGTGATTAACATTTAAATATATATCATTTCGATGAACAGAAATTACCATTTTAAACGTATCAAAGATTTATTTAAAAATACTAATTTTATTTTAAGTGTATCACCAGTAGTACGATATTTTCATTATAAAAATAAATTTTTATCGACTATATATGTATTCAATTTATTATTAATTGAACAACTTGGTCAAAAAATTAATGCAAATATTCCCAATATATTCATATTTATCTTGATTTAAACATAATTTCAAGAATTATAAATAATAATCTTGAATAGCTTCGATTGAATTAGCACGAAATATGTCAACTACAAAGCTTCAAAATTGTTTTTAACTAAAGATTTAATTACGTCACAGATAATAATGAAACTGCTGCCACTTTTTCTCAACGAAATATACACAAAGACACATTCTGTTTACAGAATATTTAACAATGTTCGGTTTCTGCACTAAAGAAACAAGAAATTTCACCCCAGGTGTTCGAAAGGGGAGATTGGAAGCAAAATAAAAATGCATCAAGCCATTTTAGCGTCTTGATTCTCTCTCAATTATGTGCTTAAAGCAACTTTAGTGCCACTTGTGCTTATAAGCAATCACGAGGAGTTCACCTCAAGCAATTCGCCGGTCAAAGCAAAGTGTTCATTTAGAAACTTAAATTTACGACGCGTAATTTAGATTGGTTCCGAAAACAGTCAAGATTTGGCTTTAAGAAAGTTGGGGTAAATAAATAATTATGTCTCGTTTGTCTCATTTGAGATCGTAATAACAAGTTTCCTCGTTGTTTTCCGTTTATGAGTGGATTTTGTGTGCTGAAGATTTATGTATGTTTAGGAAGAGGGGGAAATTGAGGGAAAAAATATCCAGTTTATTCAATCATTTCAATTTGGAGTAGTTTTATGTAATTAGCGAAACATTTGTGGATTTAAATAGAAAACATACGTGTTTTACTTATTGTTCTTGAAAGATAAATAATTCCTAAAATAAAATTATTTAATTAATATCAATAAGTGAAGTGTGTATTGTATGCTTACGCATAATAAATACAAAAAAAGAAACTGAAATATGACGCATCTTAGATACTTTTTCTTAATCTTGTTTATCTTTGTCTATCTTGTCTTTATTAATCTTTGTCTTAAATACTTTTTGTCTGTATAAAATCTAATAATTCCTAATTTTTTTCAAAAGCAATATTTCCAATTGTAATCATCCTGATCTTATTTGGACACTAAAGATAAATATTTCCGAAAAAAAATAATTTAACCAAGATTAATAAGTAAAACATGTGTTTTATGTTTACGTATAATAAATTCAAAAAAGAAATTGAAATAATACGCATCTTAAATATTTTTTAATCTTTTCTATTTTGTCTATCTTGTTTGTCTATGTAAATCTTTGTCTTAGATACTTATTGTCTATATATAATGTAATAATTCTTTATTGTTTCTGAAGCTATATTTTCAATTGTAATCTTCCTCATCTCATTTGGATTTTAAAACGTTGAAAACTAAACTGCGACATATTCAAAGTAAAAAATTACTTTACACATCTCATCTTTCATTAACTGAATTTTGAAGACTATTTTTTAGTACTTATTTCAGTAATGTACTAATAGCATATAATCTTGAAATTCTGCTAATATATGACATATTTGTAGTATTTGAAACATAATTATATAATATGATAAAGTGTGTTGAAAACACTGTTAGTAGAAAAATTAAAAATTAAAATAGTTAGTAGCACGTTGTTAGTAGAAAAATACATTGAAAAAACAGAGATTTAATTAACAACTCTAGCAGTTATTTCATGTAGATATATCTTATTAAAAATATTTAAAATAAATAAAAACATAATAGTTTGATTTTTTTAGATACATTTAAACATGTAAGGCAGTTTCTCAGAAGATGCTTTTCACTGTAACAATACTGAAAAGTATTTTATTTAAATATCTGAGGCCAGACAAATTCATTTAAGAGCGAGAGAGAAACAAAAACCGCACTCTGATTACAGATTCAGGACACGGCGTCGGCTGTTTGTCCCTCCTGTTTGTCCTTCCCAATCTTCTTCAGGCGTGGTGTCCCACATCCAATTACAGAATTCTTCCGCCGATTTGGGCATCAGTCAACACGGCTATTGATTACTGCGGGGCCCCAAAGTGCTTTTCTTTTGCCGTTTGGGCCCCGGATTGTTGGGGTTCGCACGGCCACCCTCGAATTTCTGCTCGCACGAGCGTCAAAAGAATACATTCCCGAATGCATTCGTTCTTGACCATCGGCCGATTGACTGCGAAGGGATGATGATGACCATGGGGGTTGGGGGGTGGAAAAGAAAATGGCTCTCAGGAATGTCTACTATCTGCTCCGACGCACATGGTGGAAAGCGGAGAGTGGTTTTGCCGGAATCTGCTTTCACCAGTTTCGGAAGTTAATATTTCCTAAATGTGTTAGCTGTTGCTTGGTGGAAGTCAGGAGAAATTGATTATTTAAATAACAACTGAATCTTTAAAAGCGTCTTTTCATTTTTTGTTCAATTCCTTCTATTAACTCACACTCTCCCTAAATATATCTTGTTCAAATTTTCAATCGTTCATAAAATACTTTTATTCATCCACTCAAGTTCAAATACATATATTAATTGTTAAGCGTGTAGTGGATGACACTTGATGTTAATTCAGTTTTTGCAAATATTAATTCATTCATTAAATTTAATTAATTAATTTTAGTTTTTTTTAGATTTAAGTTGGATGTATCTACCAATAGACGGTGCCTTATAAACTTAAAAAAAAAATTAATGAAAATTATTTATAAAGGACTTTATGCAATATAGTGAAAAAAAAAAATAGGAATTGACTTAATTTTTTTTTTTTTTATATATTACTTGGTTTTTGTTTCAAAATAAATACTTTCAAAACAAAAACTATGTTCAGATATTCAGATTCTATGTTCAGTCAACTAAATTATTCACTAAATTTTATATTTTATCTTTTATTTTGTTATTTTTTATATTGACTATATTTTAGTCAATTAAAATATTGACTAAATTTTATAAATATAAAATAGACTAAATCAAGTTCGGAAGTTAATATTTTCCAAATGCGTTAGCTGTTACTTGGAGGAAGTTTAGAGAAATTGATTATTTAAATGACAACTGAATCTTTAAAAGCTTCATTTCATTTTTTGTATCATTTTAAATAAATACGTGCAAAACAGTAACTAGGTTCAGTTATTTCAGTATTTTCTTGTAATATATAAAGTAATAACCATATTTAATTGTAATTATAATATACAATGTTTCTTCTACTAATATTCTTTTATTTTTCAATAGCTTTTTTAAAATTATTTTCATGATCAAATTTTCAGGAAAACTGTATTGTAAAACAACTTGTATTAGCAGTTATGTTTAAAGCAATTAAATTTATTTTTTTTAATGAAAATTAAATATATTTTTTAATAAATAATTTTTTTTTAAATTAAAATGTTTTTTGCAAAAAAAAAAAAAAAATATAAATTTTGCAAAATAATCAGTTATTTTAAAGCATAAATGAAGTAAAATTATTTTTTTAAGTAATAGAAATAATTTTTAATCGTAATTTCTGAAAATAATTTCAGTATTAATTACATTGCCTTGTTATATATTATTCAATAATATCATTATAATTATTCTTAAAATAATAAAGTTAATTTTGTTATTTAATATCTTTTCTTGGTAAATGTATTCTTTTTATTCATATTCTATTGAATGCGAACATATATTTAAGAGGCTGATTTATTTCAGCAATATACGTCAGATTTGAAAGATATGCCGATGGAAATTGTGGTGGAAATTTCGGAGAATTTAGCTATTTTATTTGTGATATCTGTAAACATTAAAACTATTAAATAAATAAAAATTAGTATCGGAATAATCATACCAATGAAATAGTGTAAACCAATAAATACAGATTGCACTGCTTATTGTTAAAAAAACGTTACATTTTTTTAAAACCATTTTTGTACAAATGATATTTGTATACAATATAATTTATGGTTATCATTTCTTGAATTTTCAATCATTAAACTTATAAAATATGCCTTTCAAACTGTATAAATTGAGTGATAAATATTTTTTTTATGGTTAAAAAGAAGATTAAAAATTTAAATGTCGTAAAATACACATTCTATATTTAATCAACTTTTCATATTTAGTTAATTTAATATTTCAAGCTTTTTAAAGATATTATTTGCTATATTTAGTTGTTTTTATTTTTAAAGTTAATAAATCAATCTACTTAATGATAATAATATAAATAATTTTCGTTTATTTTTACTAAAACACAGAAAAATAATTTCAAATTATTTTTCAATTTTTTGTGAGAATCGTTTTTATGGATACGATTTAACATTAAGTGTTTTTCATTACTTTTGCAATCATGAGCTTCAACAAAATTATAACAACATATATGCACTCGAAAAAAAGTAAAACAAAAGCATACATCATTATTTAAAAAGCAATTCTTTGTCACCAGAATTTATTATCATACACATTCAACTGAAATACTTTCTAAATAAACATTTAATTTGAATTCTTTTTCTTCCTTTCTTTTAATAGAAACGCGACAATTTGAATTTCTGTGTGTTTGAAAAACATTATTATTATTTTTTTTTTTGCCATTATTAAAGCCATTCCAGTTTGTTTTACCCATTCTTAAAACATTTGCAATAACCCCGGGCATGACGATCAGTTTCTAGCAAAACCGTTAACACTGTCTCATTAAAAAACAAGTAAAAATGAATACAATAAAAATGGGAACTTCGGGTAATTAGTCGCATGAACATTTAAAAGGAAAAACAGTTTCTCAAAAAAAATGAACTGAATATGAAATTGTATTTCTGGACTCCAGGCATAGTTTCGTTATTTTTTTTTTTATCTTACAAAGATTACTTAAATCCTTAGAAGTAATTTAAAATACGCGATACGGAATAGAAATATATTTTAAATTTTCGTTTTTAATGTTTCTTACTTTTTCTAATCCATTTCTCATATTTGTTTCTAAATTTACATTTGAGGGAATTCCTTTCTTTTAAGATATCAGGAGAATGATCATTTTTTCAGGAAGATCATGAAATATTGTTTATGTTATTACAAACATGCATTGTAAGCATTAGCATTGATATTTGCTATTGAAAACTGTTTATTTCATATATATGCAATAAATTGATTATAAAACTCTAAAATTTAAGTTTTTTTCAATAATATAATAAAGTTAATTTAATTTAATACAATTTAGTTTATAATGCAGTCTAATATATTTACCATAATTATACGAAATTTGTTAAATATGAACACCTGAAAAAAAATCATTACCTTACTTTTTGCAAGTATATAATATGATGTGTGAGATGACAGACATTAAAAAAAATAACATATCCTCCTTTTTTTTCAATTATTTAGTATGGTGTGTATGGGCCTGAATGGCGGAGTATCTAGCGCTCTGACGCTGGGTGCCACAGGAGACCCGGCGTCACCATGGATTGTTTGTATTGGTTCGGAATCCACTTTAAGCCATAGGTCCCGTTCTTGCATGATTGTAGAGTGTCACGATGCTAAGATAATTTTACATTTTTTTTTTTATCAACTTTGTACAAAGGATGTTTGTTAACAATATAATTTATGGGTATCATTTCTTAAATTTTCAATCGTTAAAACTTGCATAATGTAACTAAAATAACTGTTTTAAATTGTATAAATTAGGTAATAACTTTTTGCAGTTAATAAGAAAATTAATACTATACTAGAAATAAATATTTCCGGAAATTTCAATAATTTAATTAATATTTTTCTCCTGCTAGCAAATTAACTTGAATTTTGTTTATTGTTTTCAATGTATTTCTATGTTAATTCAATTCCTTATATTAGTTCATACTCTCCCTATATATATCTTGTTCAAATTTTTCAATCGTTAATAAAATACTTTTTAATCATCCACTCAAGTTCAAAAATAACTTGTAGGGAATGACACTTGATGTTAATACAGTCTTTTTCAAATATTAATTCAGTAACTAAATTTAATTAATTAATTTTAGTTTTTTTAAAATTTAAGTTTCATTTATCTAACAATAGATGGCGCCAGATAAACTTAACAAAATGAATGAAAATCATTTATAAAGGACTTTCTGCAATATAGTGAAAAAAAAAAATTTGGAAATGACTTTATTTATTTATTTTTTTTTATATATTACTTGTTTTTATATTTCATTTAAAAATATGTTTCAAAATGGGTACCTCCCTAGCTTAAATTTAACTGTCGTAAAATGTAAATTCTGTCTTTAAATATTTAGTTAATTTAATATTTCAAGCTTTTAAAGATATTATTTGCTATAGTTAGTTGCTTTTATTTTTAAAGTTAATAAATCAATCTACTTAATGATAATAATATAAATATTTTCGTTTCATTTTTTTAAAACACAGAAACATAATTTAAAAATATTTTCACTATTTTTTATTTTTCTATTTTTTTTATTTATACAAATCATTTTTATGGATACGATTCAACATTAAGTGTTTTTCATTATTTTTGCAATCATGTACTTCAATAAAATTATAATAACATATATGCACTCGAAAAAAAAAAAAAGTAAAACAAAAGCATACATCATTATTTAAAAAAGCAATTCTTTGTCACCAGAATTTATTACCATACACATTACACAGAAATACTTTCTAAATAAACATTTAATTTGAATTCTTTTTTTTTTTGTTTCTTTCTTTTAATACAAACGGGACAATTTGAATTTCTGTGTGTTTAAAAAACATTATTTATTTTTTTTTGCCATTATGAAAGCCCTTCCAGTTTGTTTTACCCATTCTTAAAACATTTGCAATAACCCCGGGCATGACGATCAGTTTCTAGTAAAAACCGTTAACACTGTCTCATTAAAAAACAAGTAAAAATGGGAACTGCGGGTAATTAGTCGCAAGAACATTTAAAAGGAAAAAAACAGTTTTTTGAATAACAAAATGAACTGAATATGAAATTGTATTTCTGGACTCCAGGCATAGTTTCGTTATTTTTTTCTATTTACAAAGATTACTTAAGTCCTTAGAAGTAATTTAAAATATGCGATTCCAAATAGAAATATATTTTAAAATTTCGTTTTTAATGTTTTTTTTTTCTCTTTTCTCTAATCCATTCCTCATATTTGTTCCTAAATTTACATTTCTTTGAATTCCTTTCTTTTAAGATGTCAAGAGAAGGATTATTTTTCTGGAAGATAAAGAAGTATTGTTTAATTTTTTAGTTATTACAAAAAATGCATTGTAAACAGTAGCATCGCAATGTTATTTGCTACTGAAAACTGTTTATTTCATATATATTCAACAAAAATGGGAACTGTCGTTATTTAATCACAGAATATTCAAAAGAGAAAACAGTTTTTGAAAAAAAAAAAAAGTGACGAATTTAATATGAAGTTTTATTTCTGGACACCAGGCATAATACTTTAAAAAAAGTTATATGCTTTATTATAAAAGGTTAATATTTAATATCTAAAACTACATTTAAAATGTACAGACTCTTCAATAATTAAGAAAAACATTAAGGGAATACCTTATATATTATACACAAAAAGGTTTAGGTAATTTAACATGCAACAAAATAAATAATATGATCTTTCTTCCATTTATTATTTTCAAATTATAGAAAAATAAAAAAATCATTCACCGAAATCATTCATTCTTAAAAACTAACATATTGAATATTGATTGGCATTTAAACGAAACAAAAATTTAATGCATTTCTTTGTTCTGTATATTTATTTTTAATTAGTTTTTCAAAAGAAAAATTTAATAGCCGTGTAGAAATTTCAAAATTTTAATGAATATAAAGATTATACGGATGATGATTATGATTTATAACAAAATCAATTAAATAGTAAAACCAGCATAGCATTCACAATGCAAAAAAATTCTGAATACTTTTTACATACAGAAAAAAAAAGGAATAAATTGATCAAAAATCCAAAATGTGCATTGACTCCAGCAACAAAATTGAAAGTGCAGCAACGAATTTTTCAATTTCGTTTTTAGATGTCTGAATGTGGACACTTCATAATTTTTGCATTGTAAATGTTATGATGGTTTTTCTATATAATTGACATGTAACGAATGCCTGTAGTAGATTTTTCTCGTGCAAAATGGTCATATTGCTCATTCAACTCTTGTTAATTTTCCCTTGGGTTTTTGTCGTCATATGTATTCTTTATAGGTCACGCTCTTTTATATGCACTATACGTACATCATTATGTCATTTACAGAAACACATTCAAATTGTATAATAAAACCATTATATCATTCGTAATGCAAAAACCCGGAAATTCCGCACACCCACACAATTCGAAAAAATAAATTGTGAGATCCAAAGTGCCCATAATCTGCGCTAAGAAAAATGAAAATCATTAGATTAACACAAATATTAAACAGGTGAACAGCTACAAACTGCATCGGCAGATAAAAAAAGAACTCAATTATCTATGCAAATCTAAAAAAAGAAAAAAAAAAAAAAAAGTGTGAAACGAGTCGTCTAAGAAATTTGCAAAATAAAATGCAAAAATAAATTATTTACAACATTCTTAGATTAGCAGTATATATTATCAGAATATGCTATTCTATACCATGCTAAAGTATTTCTGCTTGCTGAATGTCTGGATATATTAGTACAAGAACTGACCAGCGAAGTATTCCGATAACCTGGAGGAGGTAAATAATATCTGCATAGAGTTAATAGATTGTAGATAAAATATAATATAGCGTGTATAGCAAACATGTAATATAACCATCCGCCCTCTATCCTTCTGACAGAAGTGACAGGGTTCAGGTTAGATAGCCGACAGTCTCAACACTACACGTCAACTCAAGTGCCTGCTCAAAACTGGAATCCTTCCACGAAGCTCTAATTATCGTTCTTTTATTTTAAATTCTGTGTTAAATATTGTATGTGGCTAAAAGTATGTGTGTGGTATTGGTGCATGTGTAAATAAAAATATGAGTTCTAAAACCTGTGCCTCAAGTATATCAACCCAACTACATCCACTACAATAATAAAATAATGTTTTGAGAAGGAAAATAAAAAATTCCTGCATGTTATTTCACTATATTAAGAAGTATTTTCATAATAGTTTCTATTTTTGTTGTGACACACGCAAAACTGATTTGTTAAAGAATTTTTTAATCGATTTTTCAAATTTATGTTGATGCAAATGTGATGTTATGTGATTTGCAACTTTTGTTGTATTTTAAGAAGATATCCTATTAACTCATCTACTTTGCTTGGTGCAATTTTAAAATTGAGCATGATTTCAATAAACAACTATCGTATACATATAAAATACTCATTGTTTAGGTTAGCACTCTATTGACAAAGAATTATCTTACATATTTTAAATTTAACGTATTTAAACATTTTAACAAAGAAATAAAATGAGAAAAACTTCCTTTGTTCAATATTTCTGTTCAATAACACATTCAACACCCTTTTAACTGACGGTTGAAAAATCCTTTTATCTGATTGTAATTTTTGAAGTCAAATGTATGAATGCCTTCTGATTAGATAATGAAATAAAGAAAAAAAAATTCATTCTTTTATAAATTGATTCACAGACAATTTCAATATGCCGATATGGCGCACGTTTTTTAAACTGACAAAACACCAGGAATATTTATCATACCACATTTTTGCCTCCTCTCAAAATTCCATTGATTTCTGTGAAACTCAAGAGACTTAACCACACTTAACTATTCACAAAGAATCTGTGAATATCTTTGTATATGCATCTAATATTGGGATATAAAATTAAAATCTTAAATCTGATTGTTAAAATATATATTACTGTATAGTATAAGTTATATGAAAAAAGGATTAATGTAATTATTTAAATATATGTTTCTGAAATAACAGCCATTTTTACAGAATAAATAATATAAAAAACTACAGATTCTTACATACTAAAGTTACTATGGTTCTGCATATCTAACAGTATTCAAAATTTAAATCATTAAGTATTTAAACGTCTAACGGTATTTAGAGCGTTAAAAAATAAATGAAAGTTCAAATTCGAGTACTATTTAATAACACATTCAACAACCTTCTAATCTGACGGTTGAAAAATCTTTTATCTGATTGTAATTTTTGAAGTCAAATGTATGAATGCCATCTGATTAGATAAAGAAATGAATAAAAAAATCATTCTTTTATGAATTTATTCACAGATACAATCTTAATATACCGTTTTTTTAAAATGACAAAATACCATGAATATTTATCATACGACATTCTTTTCTCCTCTCAAAATTCCATTGACGAAACTCGAGTGACTTAACCACACTTAACTATTCACAAAGAATCTGCAATATATCTGTATATACATCTAATATTGCGATAAACTGACAAAACACACCAGAACAAATAAATCAAAAGCTTGCAAGAAAAGAAAGAAAAATAACCCCTTCTCCTGTTACGAGAAAGGCTTAAACGACCAAGTTATCCACGAAACTTAAAAAAAAAAAAAAGGATGATAACAAATAAAAAATAAAAAATAAACAGAGAAACGAAATAAATAAATACCAAAAACTATCGCGACAACGTCCACGGTGATTGATGACGTGCTAGCAGTGGAAGAGTTTTGCCGATAGTTATTTCTAGAAAAGCTCTAAACTTTTTGTTAAATCCCCTTTTTCAAAAATTCCTTGAAGGTCTTTCTGATGAAAGCAGTTTTGAGCGTCCAATCACGATCATCCAGAGGTGCTTTATTAAAGACCGGCGAGTGAGCAACCGATCGAAAATGACAAATGGTGCTGTAAATAGGATATGATTTTAGAAGCATTTAATGGAGGATGGGGTCTTGCTTAATATGTTGTTTTATTCTGTGATTTCAGAAATAGAATATCATTTCTCATGTTGATCGTTAACGG
The DNA here is from genome assembly GCA_021605095.1 of Caerostris extrusa. NCBI lineage: Eukaryota > Metazoa > Arthropoda > Arachnida > Araneae > Araneidae > Caerostris > Caerostris extrusa. The sequence goes on from BPLR01018852.1 coordinate 66,799, forward strand.
ATATGCATACAAATAGAAATATGAAGTGGAGGAATGAAAGTGATCGTTTAAAATTGCCATAAGTAGCATGGTTTTGTAATTATTTATCTGAATTTCTGACATTTCTATGAATGATAATCTGATTTACCATATTTTTATTGATAAATATTTTTTGAAAAAAATGTATTCTCGCTACTGTATATATTAAGAATCAAAAATGTATAGGCAATAATTGTCCATCAATGATTTTCTTAAGACCAGCCTCATCCTAAACCAATTTTACTTAAAAATATATGCGATATATTTTATAAAAATTTTCCTCCGATTTTAATAAAAGATTAAAACAGGGCAAAAGATTCATCTTCAATTGAAAGAATGTAAACATTATTAACATTAATATTATTACTATTTTTTGTACATCTGATTATTATTCTTTGTCAATATTTTTTTTTTCCTTACATCAAACTGTAGCGATATCTGCTATAAGAACTCTAGCAGCCCAATAAAATTTAACCTTGGTAAAGTTGTCAGAATTAAAAGTCATAAAATCAAGTGCAGCATATGTTGCCAAATGTAAAAAGTCCATGGCTTCACCAGACGAGCTCAGAGGACAGACTTCATTAATAGCTACATATATATACCCCATGCAGTGCCAGTGTTTATTAGGAAAATCATGTCCTTTCAAGAATAGGAAATTTGTTGTCAAAACTGCCCACTCAAGTCCATTGGGATGGGTGATGAAACAAGTATATGCCATTTTTCATCAGTTGAAAGAAGTTTGTAAGTTTTTGTTTTAAGTGCCTGTCTATTTTCTTCTTTACCTCAAAACTAAATTGATGAAAGAATAAATGAAATTGTGGCTGTGGTAACCTACAACCATTTTTGGCCAAGACGTTGGCATTTCATTTCAAGTTGTACATTTTATTTCAAAGAATTCTTTGTGCATGAACCAAACACTAACAGTCCCGGCTTGCCAAACAACACTGAAACACTTCACTTCACTTCAGCTTAGTTATGTTTATAACACAATGTACTGAAATTGGCAGCATTCGATCTCTTGTGCCCCAATAAGCAATGTGGATATAAAGCACCAAATAGGTCAGAAATAAAAGGAGTTCTTTGTAACTCCATAAGAATAAAACACAAGTTCAAAGCCATTCACCATAAAATTGTCCACATATATATCTACATTTCAATATTTTCTTTATAAAGCACTAATTCTCTTTTTCATATTAAATTATTATAATGGATTAGAATCTCGTATATGATAATTGTATTATTATCAGGAAAACAGTTTATTCTAATTTAGCAAAATTAGATTCCATCTTACAAAAATTTAATAATTGATGATGCGATCTGCCAAACTTTCAAGAGAATGACAATTTAGTAAACACGGTAATAATTTTTAAGATAAATCTATCATAAAAAAAAAAAAAAAAAAAAAAAACAGCCCAAAAATGATCTCTCGTATTTTTACACTTTATAAATGTATCACATTTGATTTAAAACAGATTTCCAATTCAATAAGTTAAATAATCCAAAAAGATTACGAGTATGAAAGGTTTAAAAGTTTGCAAATTCGAACTACGCGGTATTTATGTTTCACATAAATAGTTCACTTTAAAGTTCTTTTTACGTACTTGTAAACAACATTTAAAGGAAATTTTGCCACTTCTTTTTAAATATTTTTGTAATCGTAGATTGTCCTATAATACTTTCTACTGTAGTCCATTAATAAGTGAATATAGCGTTAGAATTATGAAAAACGAAAGCTTTTTTTCCTCTTTGAGAATGGTCAAATCTAAACACACTTTAACAAGAACATATATTTTTATATTGAGTTAACATTAGACCTACAGAAAAGAAATGAAACGCAGTGTAGTCATCTCTCGCAAATGTTACCAAAGATAGCTAATAAAATATAAAAATTAGGTTCCTTAGATTATTGATAAAAGTTCTAAACTATAAGGGCATTAATTCTTTAGATTGCAACTTGATTTATTTTAAGAGACTGTTAGAAAGAAATATTGAATGGGAATGCTTATTTCTATTTTACTATTGCGTGTCGCAATTTATGTTGATGATCTGCAATTGTGGAATTCATTGAATTAATGAACTGACGATTTACCGTCGTATATAGTATGATTTCAGAAGATCACATATTAATATTATTTTTTATTTTAGGAAGTACGTCGATCAAGCTTTCGTCTTCTGATGATAGTCGACGATCTTCCGTTTTAGAGAGGTTCACAATCCATTATTGGATTTTTGAGGCAGTATTTCAAAGCTTAAAAAAGGAATAGAAAATAGGTTTCTTTCTTATATCTTGTAAGTGTTCCTTTTATCTTGATTTATTTAATCTTGCTCTTTTATTTCGCTTACAATGCTTTAAAAATATGGACAATAAATCTTATTAATATAACAAAAGCAATACTGATATATATGAATGAAATCCAATATTGACTCATAAATGTATTGGTTCGAAAATAATTACATGACTTAATGCGGAATGATGGTCAAATGGCTAGTGCTCTTGCATAGGCTACTGTGGGTTGCATGGTTCAAATCCTGACATTGGCATGGTTGTTTGTTAGTGGTTCGGAATCCACTTTAAACTGTAGGTTCCTGACTAATTATCCTAAAGTCTGCCAAAAATTGTCGTAGAGCGACAAACCATATATAACTTAATATTACAAAAAAATTGTGATTTGTGTTTTTATTACAAATCAAATTTATTTTAAGGATATAATATTTGTAAATAAAAATTATATTAACATCAAAATTTATCTGTATTAAATAATAAAAACTAAAAAAAAAAAAAATAAAATCAAATTTTTTGAAATAAAACACAATTAACTAAAAAGGAAAATTTTTTTAATAATATAAAACACAAACTCAAATTACATAACTTTATTAACTAAATGAAAATATATTCATGTTAGACAAATCGAACTCAAATCGCGCAAAATTGCACATTCGGACAATGTCTCCTTAAAACTCAAATTACTCAATGCCTAATGTGGGGTCGGTTAGCGGAATTTAATAACAGCTCTACCTCGTAGAATAAGTAACCCAAAAACTCAAATTACTCAATGTAAGTGTCAAACATAAGACGTAAATATTCAACGACCCTTGATATCATCTTCAGCAAAATGTATTATGTTTACACAGCGTTAGAACTTCGAACTACAAATCAAGAAGGAAATCACGCAACCACGGATGAGTGGCACATTCGGACAATGTCTCGCTTAAATGGCATTTTAATAGGAATATTCGGCAATACCTGATGTGGGGTCGGTCAGCGGAATTTAATAACAGCCCGGGCGAAACATCCCGCAGTAGTGCAGGGGTCGAAAGTTTGCCAAATAGCTTTCACAGAACTCAACTCTTTCGAGTGACACTTTTGACAATTCTGATGTATTCGCTGCCGCCCAAAAGACGAGCACTTTCTGTGGCGCATTGAGGGATGATCTTCCGCAGAGAGCGGCTGGAAAGACGTGCGTGTAAATATTCCTCTTCAATTTGGTTGCGAAATTGATTAATTGAAATAGCTGGAATTCGGAGGCTGTGTAATTCGAAATTGAAGACTAAGATTTGTTATGTGATAGCTCCTAAACAATTACAGCATGAGAGAGTATAACTTAAAAAATTAAAAGTAGAAGCTGTTCGTTTTCATAAAAATTTTATTCCGTGCCAAAATGTTTTTAGGAATGATTTTTTAATTTACTTTTTCCTTGTCAATTAATTTAATTTTAAGTTAATTAACTCATACACAGTGTAAAAATAAAACTTAATTTTTAATAAGTCAAATATGTTGTTCGCTTTGATAGCCACAAAATGATGGGTTTTTTTTTCAATTGGTTAATACACAGCCAGATTTTACAGCCTTTTGTAATTTCGTTAATTTTTATATTGATATTTCTCATATTGGTCCCGTTTGTTAAATGACTAGTGCTCAGGCATTCTGTGCCATAGGTTGCGAGTTCGATGATCGGTTGTACCATGGATTCTGTAACGGTTCGGAATCCACTTTAAACCGTAGTTTAAACATTACTCCCAAACCGCTCTACGACCGTTATAGACTGAGACCTACGGTTTAAAATGGATTCGAACGTCTACAATCGATCGATGTCGTCGATGAAAACGGTTTTAAATGTCGTCTACAATCATCCATGGCACCACCCGGCTTTAAACCCGAAACCTGTGATACCGAGTGCCAGAGCACTAGCCACTCAGCCCCCATCTGCATTAAATATGAAAATTAAAATGTGTTATATTTTTAATTTTTAGAATTTAATCTGCATTAAATAATAAAATCAAAAATATACCACGCTTTTCTGAAGCAAACAATATACATATATTTAATAATATCATATACAACTATACAAGCGAAATTCGATCATGTTTCGCTTAATGAAACTATATTCATGTTAAATTGCCAACGAAAATTGAAATTACTCAACGTAAGTGTCATTAGCTTGGAATAAGACGAAAACAACCAACGACCCTTGATATCATCTTCAGCAAAATGTATTATGTTTACACAGCGTTAGAACTTGGAACTACAAATCAAGAAGGATAATCACGCAACCACGGATGAGTGGCACATTCTGACAATGTTTCGCTTAAATGACATTTTAATAGTAATATTCGGCAATACCTGATGTGGGGTCGGTCAGCGGAATTTAATAACAGCCCGGCGAAACATCCCGCAGAAGTGCAGGGGCTGAAGTTTGCCAAATAGCTTTCACGGAACTCAACTCTCTTTCGAGTGACACTTTTGACAATTTGATGCATTCGATGCCGGCCAAAGACGGCACTTTCCGCGGCGCATCAAGGGATGACCTTCCGCGGATAGCGGCTGGAAAGACGTGCGTGTAAATATTCCTCTTCAATTTGGTTGCGAAATTGATTAATTGAAGTAGCTGAAATTCGAAGGCTGCGTAAATTTGAAATTGAAGACTCTGATTTGTTATATGATAGCCTCTAAAACACTAGAAGCATCAAATAGTGCAATTTAAAAGTCAAAAACAGAAGCTACTCATATTGATAAAAAATTTCTCCAGTATAAAAAAATGATTCAAAGAATGGTTTTTAATTTACTTTTTATTGTTAATAAATTTAACTCGTGAATTTAATTCATACACAGTGCAAAAAATGAAATTTCATTTTAATAAGTGAAAGATTTATTTCGCTTAGGTAGAATGTATATAAAAAATAATGTCAAATAGCAATTTTAATTTCTTCAAATTAAACTATATTAAACTGACTTATATAAGTGTAATGTAGGTGGAGTACCGAATAGCGATTGTTTTGTCTCTAGGCATGAACATACGAGAAACATGCTATTCGGTGAACATGAGGAAAGAACAATTCCTTTGACTAACACTTCAAAATGTCAAATAACAACGAATTTTTTTCTCAATTTGTTAATATAAAGCTAGATTTCACGGCATTTTATAATTTCGTTAATTCGTATGTTGCTGTTTCTCATATCGGATCTGATGGTCAAGTGAATAGTGCTCTGGAGTTCTGTACCGCGGGTTCGAAGCGCGGCGGTGCCTTGGATGTTTGTAGTGGTTCAAAAATCCTCTTTAATGTGCAGATCCTGGTCTAATTGGCCTAAAGTGTGTCAAAAATGAACTTAGAACAATACACCAAGCCATACATGACTTAATATTAAAAATATCGTGATTTTCATGTTTTAATTGTGAATTTTTTATTACAAATCAAATTTAGTTTTAATGATATAATATTTGTGGACAAAAAATTCTATCAATATCAAAATTTATCTGAATTAAATAAGAAAATCAAAAAAAAAAATATCACGTTTTTCTGAAATAAGACAATACACACAATCGTTTTTAATATTGTAAATCACCACAAACACAACTCAGAACGTGTTTCGCTTAATAAAAATATATTCATGTTAATAAAAATCAAGATAAATTGTAAATTAACACTCAAATTACTCAACGTAAATATCATTAGTTTGGAATAGGACGAAAACATCCCACGACCCTTGATATCATCTTCTGCAAAATGTATTATGTTTACACAGCGTTAGAACTTAGAACTACAAATCAAGAACGAAATCATGCAACCACAGATGAGTGGCACATTTTTAATCCATCAAAGATTCAATTTATTTGAGTATATATTAAAAAATAATATCAAATGGCAATTTTAAATTTTTAAACTGTATTATACTAACCTATATAAGTGCAATAAGTCTAATTTGATTTGTAATTCACCGAATAGCGATAATTTTGCTCCAGGCCTGAACATATGAGCTAAACATTCTTTGCAAAATATCAAATCGTCACAATTTCTTCCTTCAATTTTTAATATAAAGCCAGAGTTTACAGAATTTTGTAAGAATTCTTTGTTGGTATATATAGCTGGTCAAGAACTGATGCTCTGACGTTCTGTGCCACAGGTTGCTGGTTATTGTCATAGATGTTTGTAGTGATTTTGAATCCATTTTAAACTGTATGTCCGGGAAATAGCGTAAAAAGTGTGTCTATAGAATGACAAACCAAACCATACATGACTTAATAATAAAAAATTGTGATTTTTGATTTAATATTGTGCATTTTATTACAAATCAAATTTTATTTTATGATATAATATATGTGGACAAAAAAAATTATATCAAACAAAATTCACCTGCATTAAATAATGATAAAATTGAAAACAAAAATCACGTTTTTCTAAGATAATAACAATCTTTTAATAATATAGAACAGCATAAGCAAACTAGATTTTGTTTCACTTAATGAAAATATATGCATTTTAAACAAATTCACGCTAAATTGTAAACAAAAACTGAAAAACAATCAACGTAAGTGTCATTAGCTTGAATAAGACGAAAATACACGCTATCTGAATACATAAATACAAACAATCTTCTTAATAATATAAAACATCTCATGCAAAACTCAGATCTTGTTCCGCTTAATTAAAATATATTCGCGCTACACAAATTCCGTGAAATTATAAACTAAATTCTCATTCTCATTCCAACACTCATTCTAAGTGTCATTAGCTTGGAATAAGACGAAAACATCCAACGACCCTCGATATCATCTTCAGCAAAATGTATTACGTTTACACAGCGTTAGAACTTGGAACTACAAATCAAGAAGGAAATCACGCAACTACGGTTGAGTGGCACATTCTGACAATGTCTCGCTTAAATGACATTTTAATAGGAATATTCGGCAATGCCTAATGGGGGTCGGTTAGCGGAATTTAATAACAGCCCTGGCGAAATATCCCGCAGAAGTGCAGGGGCTGAAGTTTGCCGAATAGCTTTCACGGAACTCAACTCTCTTTCGAGTGACACTTTTGACAATTTGATGCATTCGATGCCGCCGAAAGACGAGCTCTTTCTACGACGCATTAAAGGATGACCTTCCGCGGGCAGCGTTCGGAAAAAGACGTGCGTGTAAATATTCCGTCTTCAATTTGGTTACGAAATTGATTAATTGAAATAGCTGGAATTCGGAGTCTGTGTAATTTGAAATTGAAGACTTAGATTTGTTATGTGATAGCCTCTAAAATACTTATGGCGTCAGATAGTAAAACTTAAAAAAAATTAAAAACAGAGGCTGCTCTTTTTTGATAAAAGTTCTATCCAGTATAAAAAAATAATGGTAAAATGTTAAAGTTTAATACTAATAAATAAAATATGTTTTCAAGAATGGTTTTTAATTTCGTTTTTTCCATATTATTAAATTTTACTCTTGAATTTAATTAACTTATGTACAATGTAAAGAAAACTAAATTTTTAATCCATCAAAGATGTTGCTAATTTTATTAGAATATATATTAATAAATAATGTCAGATGGCAAATTTTATTTCTTAAACCTAAACTATATTAAACTGACCTTCATAAGTGCAATGTAGGTGGAGTATATAAAAGGGATCACTTTGTTTTAAATGCTGCAGTCTTCAACATATAATAAAAATCACCTGGAAAGGACTAATACACCAAAAGGTAAATAGCTGTCATTTTTTTTTTTAAATTTTTTGATATGAAGCCTGCTTTTACAGCATTTTGTAATTTTCTTAATTCTGATTATGATATATCCCTTTTCTACATCTCATTTATATTATTTTTCATTTATAATGTCATGTGTACGTTTAAATTTATCATTTATTTGATGTTTTTATTTTTATGTTCATATATTTATTTGTTACTTCCGTAATTCTGTTTTATACTTTTTGAAAACTACAATAAAAAATGCCTTATAAATATTTAAAATATAATATATATAAATGTAATAAAATATTCAAGGATATAAATTTCTTTGCAAGAATACAATTTAAACAATCATGTCAAATGCCATTAAAAAACTCCCGACAGAATACTTTTTAAAAGATTTCAGTAATAAAATTATGAAATCTAGTATAAAAAATATAATGAGTTCCCAAACAAAAATGTCTGTTTCTAGACAGGAAAAAACTATTAAATGCATTTTCATATTCTAGGAAAATGTATTGAATAAAATTAATTTAATGCATTATAATTTCCAATAAAATGCCATTTTTAAAAACATACTATAGTATACAGTATATCGTACTTTAGAAAAAGAATTATGTTTGGATATTATATAAACTAAATTTATTTTCAGAAGCCAATTTTAAAAAAAAAAAAAAAAAAAACTTCGTGGTTTTCTACTAATATTATCCATATATAAAAAGTATTTGATTATTGCGTTTATTGTTTATTATTATTTTTTCAAAATTATGTCATTAATTTCTCGACATGATTTTTTTTTTTTTAAATTACCGTTATGAAAAAAAAAATACTTTCTTTTTTTTGGGGGAGTGAAAGTTAGTTTAGTATTTTTATATTAGTTACAATGATAAACTTGACGTTTTTATTTTATTAATAAGTAAAATACAATACTTAAAAATACTTCCTTAAAAATATATTTTTTTTTTAATTTTTAAAAAAAGTTTAACCACCTTTTCTTAGTCGGAGAGAAAAAATATAATAAAAAAAAAATTTAAACTAAAAATACGTTTAGTGAATGTGGGTTTATTTTTCTAAAAGTTTTTATTCCAGAAAAAAATATTATTTTTTATGTCATTCATATTGACTTGAAAAAAATTATATTAGGGTTCAATGAAACTTAATTTTTCAGTAAATTTATATATAAAACCTTTTTTATGCAATTTTATATGAAAAAAAGAAAACAAATTTTAAAAATAATAAAAAATCGAAAATTTCTAATTATAATATCAATATATTGAAAGTATTTGATAACTGCATCTATCGTTTACTATTTTGTTTCGAAATTATATCATTAATTTTAGACATGATATTTTTTAAAAAAATGAAAAAATTATTTTTTTTTTGTGAAAGTTATTTTTGTATTTTTTATATTAAACAATGATAAACTTTATATTTTTATTTTTTTAATAAGTAAAATACAATAATTAAAAAAAAAAAAATTGTAAAAAATCTTTCGTAAAAATAGAATATAATTTTTAACAGAAATTTTAACATCCTTGAGAAAGAAAAGGAAAAAGAAAACCACAATAAAAAAGTAAAAAAAAAAATAGCAAAAACTAAATTTAGAGAAGTTTTTTTTATTCTACAAATTTTTTTTTATGTCGTTTATATTGGCATGAAAAAGAAATTATGTTAGGTTCATAAAATATTTCCTTTTCAGTATTTTTTATATCCTTAAGAAAAACTTTTTGTGATTTTATATGCAAAAAAAGGAAGCGAAATATAGAAATCCTCAATACAACAATGGAAGAAAAAATTATTTCTCATTTTATATTCTACAGATATAAATGGTATGAAGTGATTGCTTGGTATTTCAGACCGGAAAATCATTTGCCCTTCTTTCTATTTCTTGAAATAATTTTTATTTATTGTGCCTCTTAACTAATTATTTGCCTCTTCTAACTTACTTGATTAATTTAAATGATTCATAAGGTGTGTGATTACTTATTCAAGCAATAATATTTTTTAATATATAGTTCCGCTCTAATTTGGCAAATAAACGTTGAACAATTTATTAACTGTACTGTATTAGAAGGAAAGTATATTCCTTTGTAATAAAATAGTTATATACCCTTTGTAAGCTAGGTAGATCAAGTAATTTATTCCATGCATTTAATTAGTTTGCATTTTTATTTATATATTTTAATGTTGAATTAGACTTTTGTGTCTATGCACGTGTTTTTGCTCATTTTTAACTCATTTATTAAATGTCTCTTTGGGAAATTCTTGATAAATATTTGATCAACTTGAATGATAATGTATAATAATAGTAGTATACACTATTAATATATTGCAATATATAACATCGTAGAATATTTGACGAAAAGGAAATACGAGATAGAAATAAACGAAATACAATTGGGAAATACAAATGGTTTGGTAAAAATTATAGCATAACTAATGTAATGAGTTTAACTTGAAACGATGACTGAAGAAAGATCTTTTGCCAAAAAAAAATTTATTTTTCTTATAGTAAAATTATGCTGACTTCATTACAGCTAAGGATGGCAACTGAATTATTAATTATTCATGGTTTCAAACTAGTTTGCAACAATAATACGATGAATAATAGAAGTCATATAACAATGATAAGATGTTGTAGATAGAGAAATGCTTAATTGCGCATATATACTTGTTAAAATAATTTTTCAACATAATGAATCTTGACATTTTTTAAGAGATGAGATATAAATCATATAATTACTTCATGCAACTCAGAAGTATAAGTTAATTCTTCTGTCTGAAATAAAGTTTTTAACTGATGTATTTCACTGAATCACTACAAATGTGTACATGGAGCATGGTCATAAATGGATATACAGAACATTACTATCCTTGACTGTTACTGGTTATACTTAATTATTATAATCGGAAATTTTTAGATAAGCGAATGAAATATATTGAAATTTTAATAATTAAACTTTTTTAATTTTTATATGTTTACAATTTAGCAAAAATTCATGATCTATTTAAATATATGTTTAAAATATTTTAAATTTAATAAACAATGACAAACCTGACTTTCATTGTAAAAATTAGAAGTAATGAACAACCATTAGTTACTTTCGCCATTTAAGAGTAAATTTGTACAATTACACTATCATATATATTATAGAAGTTCTTTTTTATTCTTCGTTCAATTTCTTACAAATCATTTTACTTAATTATATTTATTTGAGGAATGTTAATGAAAATGAATGTGTTTTTTTTTAATATTATATTTTTCATAAAGTAAATTTATAATATGCATTTGTTTTAAAATTATCATATTAGTATCTGAACACTATATTTTATGTCATTTACGAAGCTTCTCGTATTTTTTTTATAAAAATTCTAAAACAAAGTAGTTTAGAAGAATTTAGTAATATCTTAGGTAAAATAAAATAAATTAAGAAAAGACAATATTATGGAGAAATTTATTTGCTTTTTATTTTTTTTATCATCAATATAAAGGTGCTTATTTATCATGCTGAAATTCAAAATATTCTAATGTTTTAAATACAGGCAACGTATAGAAACAGGCAATGTATTTTTAAAAGCGGAAATTGAATCACTTTAATTCAATAAGAAAACTTAAATAAAAATAATGTAGAAAACTTTACACACACACACACACGAAAAAAGTTCTAAAAATATGAATTTATGAATTATTAATAATTGGCTCTCTAATTGGTAGAAATTATCGGTTTGAATATAAATCTTTCAAAGTACTGATTCTTATCATAACATTATACATACAGAATATACTTTACATCTGATTATGTTTGGAAAATCATAGTTTAAAACTTTTGACCACCCAGGATGTAATAGATTTATAATAAGCACTTATTATATTTATAATGACAGCTTACGAGGATAAATACCATTCCCTAAAGAGGTGGAATATTTCCTGTATAATTTTCATTTCAAAAATTCTGGTAAAATTTAATAAGGCAATTTAGCTTATTATGTAAGAAATTTTGTTAACTATCGCAATGTAGTTTACTGCATTTTTAGAAAGTCAATGTACAGAATGACATGATTGGAAATAGAGCTGTCTTTCTTTTTGCTGTCTAAGCTAGCATGTTCTTCCACTGAGCTATGGTAAACTCATAATATTTTCTTATAAGAAATATATTAAATTCATTACTAATATGACATATTGACGTATTAGGTTGGCAACTAAATGATTGCGGATTTTAAATAAGAAAGAAAATTCAAAATTTTTGCTAAACATATAACTTTATCAAATTAGGTATTGTCTGCTTTTGTCAATGACCTTTGTCGTCTTTCAGGCAATGTCATAATTCTATGTTCATAAAATTTCTAATTTTTGCCAGGAAAAACTGAAATAAATATGGATTTGAAATCTGAAAGCGTGAGATCAGGGCTATATGGTGTATGTGAGAACACATACCAATCTAATTCTAATAATTTTTGACGAGTGACCAAAGATGTGTGGGGCCTTTCACTATCATACTGACAGACAACATCCTTATGATTTGCCAATTCTGGTCACTTTTTTTAACTGCATCGCTCAGTTTGGCAAATTGTTGAATGTATTCGTTTGGTTTCTTGGTAAAAATTCAAAGTGCAGAATTCCTTTATAAACCCACCAAACTGACACAATAATATATCTTTTGATGAATCTCAGCTTTTGATGTCGTCTGGGCTGGATCTAGCCTCACCCACGATGTTTTTTCGATTAACGCTGTTATAAACTATCCACTTTTCGTCGTCAGTTAACAGTCGTTTCAAAAATGGATAAATTTCGTTGCGTTTTAGAAGTGAATCGCGGATGCTAATGCATTGCGTCAGATGAATTTCTTTAAGCTAAAGAGGGATCCATAAATCGAGTTTCTTGACATAGCCAAGCTGTTTTAATTTTTTTTTTCAATTCAAGTATGCAATACATTGAGCTTCTCTGCACTCTGACGTGTTGTATTATGACGATTCTGAATCGATAATGCCTCGATAGGGTCTCATAACTTCGATTGAACCGCCAGATCGGTGCGCATTGTTCAGTGAAAATTTAGCAGACCAATTTTGCATTGCCTTTTTTTCAAGGCTTCATTCACTTCCTTTTTAGCAATGTTATCACAATAAGTAACCTCCTACACACTGCAAGAAAGTCCCTTCCATCCATGCTGAAGTCCCTGAGTAGACACCAAGGCCCTCGTCAAAGAGGAGACGTACGACAAAACAGACGCTACTGTTAGTTATGAGCTCTCTTCACGAGAACTAGAAGTGGAATTCTTCCACTTTTATAATTATAATATATTCCCTTCACTTTATAATTAGCTGCTGCTTCAGAGAAATTTAATTTACAGTCTCTCACCTCCAGAAAAGATATAGTTGGCATCATTCTGTCCATAAATTTGCATACCGACTCTCATTCAGTGAGGAAGTATATTTCGCTATGTAGCATGTATCTGAGAAACTTTATTTACAGTTATTAGTGGAATCCTTCCCTCAAATGTATAATTAGATGTTTTAAATGTGCTAAATATTATTTTTAATTGTAATTGTGATATTTGTGACGGTCAAAAGAAATGTGCTGTTGATTATGATTCGATCTCGACCAGACCCAGTTCCAGCTGCCCAAACAACCGCCAATCCACGACTACAAATAAAATATGTCTGAAATATGCGTCTTGTTTTTCCATTTTTAAACTGGGACAAAAACGAAACTAAATAACTAATCGATACATTGTTGTTTACTAAATTAAAGCTGGTACTCCAAATATAGAAGAAAACAATGTAGATTAGGTGCTTTTTAACATATTGACAAAACATAAGATTGTTCTAAAACCATCCATGACAAAATCCGCAATCACTTAGTTGCCAACTTAATATATTAAAAAGCCTAGTCAGACAAAAATAATTTATTATTTACTAACACAATATTTTAAACTTTTTTTTGCACTGTACTAAAAACTGCGTTTACTTTTTCAAGCCTCTAATATTCCGAAAAGATTCTAAGATTCCAAAAAAAGTTTTTCCACCGAAATTCAGCCTCTTGTATAAACTAGATTTAAGTAGAATTTATCTGCCTCAATCTCTAAAAGAACGATCAAGCCATGGCAGGAAGACATTATATTCCAGGAGTAAGGCAACTCTGTCCCCCGCTTTTTAATTTAATTTTTTACTCCCTGCTTCGAAAGACATTCATCTGTCTAAAAGCAGCTTACGAAATAGCTCACTGACATCGGACATTAGGCCGTTAACAACGTTTGAAAGAATATAAATGGTTCGTTCTCCCCGTTACAGGATATATTTTCGCTGCAGCTTAATAAATTTTCCGTTGAAGTGTTAAGGATCAGAGAAGATTCAATGGGACAAAGATAGAGTATCATTACCGGGTCATTGGGCTTTTCGGGGATGCCCATTGAAATACATCACTTCCTAAGTTTGGGTTCGATAAATTGAAATGTTTCAAAAATTTTCTTGGAAAAGAATCCCAATAGGGAATTGAAAATCAATATTTTGAACTTTCTGTAATGTAATGGTGGCTTTTATTATTGAATTTGAGATTCATATTACATCCAATTTTATTGTATGTTCATGTAATAAATTTATCATAATAAATGATAATTTGTAAATTGTTCAACTTAATACAACAACAAAAATTGATGCATGACTAAAAAAAATAAATTAAAGACAATAATGATTTTTTGATGAACAAAATTTTGCATGCAATATAATCAATTGAATGTTTATAACATAAGCATCATAACCTATAGTGTAAATGTGTCTTATATAATGATTATATTTTATACTGTATAAAAGATTATAATCAGATTTATGCAGAATTTGCTGTTTAAATTAATTTTAATGCACTATAAAAATTAAATTTCTATCTTGCACATAAAAAAATACTAAATTAATAGTTAGTGTCATTTTTAAATCAATAAAAAATAAACGTAGTAAAGAATATTGTTAATTCATATTTTGAATAACTGTCATAAATGTTTCAACACGAGATATTTTGAAACTTTTGAAATTTATTATATTATTTACAACATATTTAACTACTCCCTAATTCAACATATTTGACTACTTCATATTCTTAATTTAAGAAAAATGATTAAGAAATTTATTTCAATTTATGATAAATTGAGACTTAAAATCGACACATCACCAAAAGTTAAATAAATAAACATATTAACGACACCAAATGTTTATGAAACAAACCACAAGTCAATATTTTTAAACTTAATAAGTTACAACCAAGTCTTGCAATCTAATTTGTAAAACTTTTTTTTTTTTTTTTTTTATTTATAAGCATTTAACTACGAAAATAACACTATGAATATTGATTATGCATAAACATGGAATTTCTTAAGAAAAGATATTTTATGTCAAAACAAAATTGTATTCTACAATGTATATACAAAATATTTATAAATAATTCCTTGTCCTCTGTGAAACCTTTCTGTAAATACGTTTAATTTTGTGTGACTAATATTTTTAAATATACAATTATGTTGCTGCAGTTGATGAAACTAAATTGCTTATTATAACCTCTATCTATTATAACTTACGAAATTCATTGCCTTTTTATTTGTTTATATTGAATATTGTTTATTTTTAAAAATATTTCTAACATTGATCAAAAATAAAAAGAGTAACAATCGTAAATTATAATCTAAAGAGCAATCTATCTTTCTTAGAATTAAATACAATTATTTAGCATCATCAGTGCATGCTGACATTATATTTCACATATATCAGTAGGGAGATCTAATTGTAATCAATATGTTTTTAAATAATCATAAATATTTAGATACCAAATTAAATTTTAAATTCTTTAACACAAAAAAAAAAAAAGAAGAAAATAAAAGAAAATTTTAACGTGATAAAGAAAGTTTTAAAAAACAATAAAAACTAAAAGAAAAAAATACTTGAGGAAGAATTGAGATCAAACATTGATCTGTCTTTTTGACCATAGAACTTCCATTTCAGTTTTCCAATAAAGTTATTTTAAAAGTAAAAATAATCCCCAAAAGAAAAAAATGCACATAAATACGAAATCGAATTTCCATGGCCATGCAGAAGCCAAAGTGTACCCCATAGGTGTCGAGGTCTATTTTTTCCCGATTGCCTAACGGAATCCCAGTATTTCAAAACACTTTTAAGTAAACAAACGCCATGATTTTAAAATACTTTTACCATTTTCAAAATATAAATTTCTTATTCAATACTGCTTTATATTTTATATTTTTTAATATAATATAATATATATATATATATATATATATTATATTAAACTATTACATATATTTATGATTATTTTAGAAATTAGATTTCTACATGGTGTGCATTACTTTAATGTTTCGTTACAAATATTTTTAATTATTATTTAGTATTTAACTAATATTTATTTTATTTAACAATTATTTATAATTTGTTATTAATTCATAATTACATTAAAATATCTTTATTTAAATATATATATATATATATATTGTGTTGAAGAAATATTGTAAATATTGTATATATATTGTGCTGAAGAAATTAGAATATTTACAATTTGTATGGTTACAGATGTCTGTAAAAAGTATGATAATATCTATGAGAGAATTTTAAAAGATTTTTATATTAATTTGTTATTGGTATTAAGTAAAAACTAGAATAAACAGAATTTAGATTAAAGAAAATATATATATTAAATCATTAAAAGAATTGTGATAATAATATATCCGTTACTTAAAAAATAGTACAGATTATTAACTGTCCAGCATTGATAATCTACGTTATACAGAAACTAGTAAATATAAAGAAAGAATTATTAAAAAAGTAAGAAAGTCTACTTTTATTTATAATTGCTTTAAGTTAAAAAGATGCGAATTGATAATAATCTACTAAACGTGTTCTAATCAATGTTAGTGTAATGTTATAAAAAAAAGTGACATATTATAATGAAATATAAAGTTTCGAAAAAACAGAATCTAACTGAAATATAGATTTCTGAAGAATTTATTTAAAAGTTCTTTCAAAATCTTTTTATTTCACTTAGAATATAAGATTTAATTAATATTATTTCGCTTTAGTTAGAGCAATTTTCATCATTTTCATTGATACAAAATGAAGAAAAAAATTGTTCGACTGCAATGGATTAATAAATATAACAATTCAGAAAATCATATATTAGTTAAGGAAATAAAACTTCAATTCATTTTTAAATTTTATAACCTTCTTAAAATAATCTTCTAAATTTTATAATCTTCTTTTTACCTTCTTATAACCTTCTTATCTTATAAGAATTTTAAATTATGAATTCCATATTGCTCGATTAAAAATAATGGTTAAAAATATAAAAGATGTTATCGAATTTAAATTATTATTTCTTGTAAGATTCTTAAATTATAAATTTATATTGTTCCGTTAAAAATAATAGTTAAAATGTAAAATATATTATAGAATTTGAATTATTCTTCCTTATAAGATTCTTTAATTATAAATTCATATTGTTCCATTAAAAAATGGTTAAAATGTAAAAGATATTACTGAATTTAAATTATTATTTCGTAAAAGATTCTTTAATTATAAATTCATATTGTTCCATTAAAACAATGATTAAATTTTAAAATAAATCATTGAATTTGAATTATTATTTATAAGATTCTTTAATTATAAATTCATATTTTTCCATTAAAATAATGATTAAAATGTAAAAGATATTATAGAAAATCAAATAGTAATATTTTAAATCTAAATATAATTTTACAAATCTTTTAATCCACCAGGAACTTAACTTTTCGGATAAATAAACAAATAAGATGAATAATATAATACACAAACTTATCTTTTAATAGCAAGCATTTTTTTAAAAACTTTAATAAATAAGTTGAGCCTATTTATTATTTTTAGTTTGAAACCACTCAAAGTTTAAAATTACATAATTGACTATCATTATTTTAACTGACGATATTTTAAGACAAGCAAAAAATCCCTAAATGTCAGTAAAAAAGGATAGTAAATTGTCGTTGTCTCCAATAATGGGATTTCTTTTGTTAAAAGCTGCAGCTAATTCAATTAAAGTTCTAACATTAAGTGAAAGCGAAAAAATGTCGACGTAAAAAAGTTACAAGAGGAAGAAATTCAGATATTCTGAGAAATGCACTTGTTACATAAAGAAACACGTAAGAACCCATGCTGCTTATTCAATGTATTGAATTTTATATAATAGAGTTAACTGTGCTTTAGCATTTAATGAAGAAAAGTTTGTATTATTAAAGAAAGTATTTAACGTATTTAAGCATTTTTGTTCTTTCAATTACAGTTAGCTAAATCTTACTTTCGCTTTAAATATATAACTAGGTAATTTTTGTACTGTTTGAATTTCTTGTTAATTACCTTCCAATAAAAAAATTTAAATTTTATTTTTTATATTCATTATTATTCTTTTAATGATTTAATATTCATGATTTTTTTTTAATCTTAATCTTAAACAAGATTAAGATTAAAAAAAAAGAAAGGTCATGAAAAGTATCATAAGATTAATAAGATAATGTCAAAGTTAAATAAATTTGTTATTAGTATAAAATAAAACTAGTTTATTATAGTTTTTATTTTATACTAATAACAAAATTTATTTAATCTGAACATTATCTATTAATCTTTATGATACTTTTCATAGACCTTCTAATCACGCAACTTCTTGTAAATATTCCAATTTTCTTCATTTTTGTCAATGCAAAAAAGGCATTTACTTAAATTACACAATTTTAATATAATTTTAAATAATAAAAATAATTATAAATAAATGTTAAATAAAAATAAATATTAGTTAAATGAATAAATAATAATTAAAAATATTTATAACAGTCGTTAACATAATACCTACCATGTAACCCAATTTCTAAAGTAGTACACAAATATAAAATGTTTAAAAAAGCATAATTGAATTGAAATCTAGATTTTGAAAATGGTAAAAATATTTTAAATTACAGCGTGAGTTTACTTAAAAGATTTTCAAAAATATTCCATTTGGACAAACAAAATGTAGACCTCGACACCTGTGGGACACACACACTTTCTAAATGACCTTATTTTAAAATGTGTGCTATTCAAATAATATATTAGAAAGGATCAGATATTAAAAATTAAGCATGAATACAACATTAGCATGAATACAGCATTAGGCATGAATACAATACAACTTTTAAAGAATGAATACATTCCAACATTAAGCATGAATACAATCCAGCATACATGAAACAATTCAACATTTGGGCTTGATTACAACATTCAGAATGGATACCAACTTAAAGCATGAAAAATCAACATTAAAGCAGGAAAACATGAATACCATAAGCATGAATACTATCCAAAAATTAAGGCATGAATGCACTAACATTAAGACCACACTAATTGAGTTAATAAAAATTATGATATCATGCATTACTCATTACTATATTGAATTATTTTCCTTTATAATAATGAAAGGGTTAATTGAGTATGATTATAATTGCGAATAAATATTTGGGTGGTTTAAGATTAAATAATTTTCTTTCCCTTTCTTGACAATCTATACTAATTTTAAGAACATTTATTTTCAAGTTTGACTAAAATGTTTCTAAGAATTTTCAGCATGTTTCATTTTAAAATGTTGCGTTCTTCAAATAATATATTAGATAGATTAATTATATTTAAAGTGTAGGAAAACTAAACACAGCATTAATCTTCTAATGGAAACTTTTGTATCAACACGAATATAATCCAACATGAAAAGCATCAAAATATAATCCAACATTAAAGCATGAATACAATCTAACATCAAGATGACTATTGAGTTAATAAAAATTTTTGATATGATGCATTACTTAATAGTATATTGAATTGCTTTCCATTTATAGTATTTAGAGAGTTTAATTGGAGGAATGATTTGTAGCTTTCAAATGAATATTAAAAATGAAGATTATAGAAATGTTCTTTAAACTTATTTTCCAGGTGAATTTATTTTAAAATGTATTCTCAAATAATATATTAAATAAAATTAACTATATTAAAAATTATAGGGAAATTAACCAACATTTCTTTTCCAATGCACATTTTTGCATTATTGAATATTATAAATATTTAAAACCATGGAATACAATATTAAGCATAAATACAGCATTAAATGAGAATGCAATCCAAACATTAAAGCCTTCGAATACAATCTAACATTATGACCACTATTTAGTTAATAAAATTATGATATGAAGCAATATTGTAAAGAATATTTTCCATTTATAGTATTAAAAGTTTAGTTTAGGAATGATTGTAATTTGATGGTTGAAGATTATATAAATCGTCTTTTCCCTTACTTTAGAAATGACATTGTTTTAAAACGTATGTCCTTTTTAATATTCTTACATAGATTAGCTTTTCTGATATTAATTTTAATGGAGATACATACAACATTTCCAATCTTCACATCATTGTATCGACATGAATACAATATAACATTAAACTTCCCGCAAGACAGCACAATAAGATTAGTCTATCGTCACTTGTGGTGACAGATATCCGACGCTCAATCCGAGATTTCGGTCCAATAGATTTATCTTTCACTAACGCCGTTCCCTTTAACGCCAGAAGCAATTTGCTGAGGGTCAATCACGTCATTATGTCGTTCGGATTACAGGCGAAACGTTCGAAACACTTAAGGGAATAAGAGCAAAGAAGAAGACGTATCTTAAAAGAAAAGTAGAATATCGATTTATTTTAAATGCCGATTTGAGGAAAAAAAGAAGAAAGAAAAAAAAAAATGAATAAATGTCAAAAAAATTTTCAAAGAAAAACAATCGGGGGAATTCAATAATCCCCCCTCCAAATGGGCTCTAAGTAAAGAATCTGGTTGTGTAAATGATCGGTGACAATTAGACAAAATTGAAATAATGATGTACTCTTTTCTTTGTTGGGAGTTTCACTTGGGTTTTTATGAACTTTTCGATGTCCATTTGCCCGTGAAGCCTTTAATGTTGTCTTTGGAGGTAACATTTTTATTATATGCAATTCAATGGTTTTTCTTCTTTTCCTTTTGAACTTGGTGAAAGAAAAACTTTTCTTACTTGTAGTAGCTTTATCTGTTTTTTTAATTAGTAATACTTTATTGCTTATTTTTTTGTGTGCCTGTTTTAAAGAATTTTTCTTAATTACGTTGCCACAATCCACCTAGCTTGAACTTCTTTTAGAATAGCACATCCTTTTTTTTTTTTTTTTTTTTTTTTTTTTTTTTGAAAATAATTATTTCTTTCAATAAAAAATATATATTCGTTTAGTTTATTTTTGAAGGAAAAGGCTTTGAAGATATTGCTTTTTTAATATTGAGTAACAAGCAATATTTTACATTAAATACTTATGGTAAAATGTACACCTTTTTAAATTGAATTAGAATTGAAGAGTTGTTTTTTTAATTATATAAAGTTGCACTCTACACAATTCCTAACTTCACATTTTAATTTTTTGTATATATGCATGGATTCAAACCATCATTACTGGATATAACAAATATACATATTGTGTTATTTTTTAGAATGGTAGATACTACTAGAAA
>BPLR01018853.1:0-42146 GCA_021605095.1 Caerostris extrusa
TAATGATAGTTTCTTAATAGATTCTCTTTGAATAAATACACGACTGAGTACAAACTGTATCCTTCCCCCTGAGAAAACTACACCCATACTTCCGTAACAAACATAGTAGAATTCGAGTGATAAAGATGTTCTTTCTCTCCGTTAGTATCGATTATTATTGAGATAATTTCTGTGCCGTCTCTTCTTAATCAGTTAACGGATAATTTTATCCCCTTTTATGGTGGTTGGAGCCATACCAGTTCCACGAATCGATTGAGGTTGAGGATAAAATAATCTTTTGGACTTCAATATTTAAATACTTCCTTGAATTTGCATTTGGCTTTCATTTTTTCTATCGCTTTATTCATTCTGCTTACTGCCTTGTAGTTGTGAGTAAAGGTTTTATTTTTATTGATTTATATTATATCTATATATTTATATAAATACTAAATAGCAGTCTTAAAAATAAAATTGACCATTTATATTCCATACCATGATGATTTATAAAAACAACATTTGAATTGCATTTGAATGTTTTTTTTCTTCCACGTTTACAAGCAAACAAAAAAATAATAAAACTGACAGAGGCGGATTCAAAAATAACCCTTATTTAAAGGTCAAATTGTGGTTAAATCTTTTAATTTAAATTGTGATTTTTTGCTTTCTTTAAATTTTTTCAAGGTCAATAAAAGTATTTAAATCATTCCTTATATTGCTGAATAGAAAATTATGTCTTATAACATATTTACTGTGTTATTTTACCAAAATTGTGAATTTAATAGCTTTGATAATAATATGAAATTAAATATGGTTTTTAATAGTTCTATTTTATTTTTATATATTGTATTCAGATTATTATTAAGACCCAACATTTGATATGTAGACACCACATACCTAATATTAAGCATGCTGTAATGATATAAACCATTCATACAATGTCACTACCTTAGACGTAATATAGCCAACTTCGTTCAATTGTCAACCCTCGCAAGTGTTGCAATAAATTGCTTTAAAAGATGTTCTTTAAATAAAAGTGTGTTAGACCACTACTTTTATAGCAAAGCATGATGGCAACAATTTGTCAGGATTGCGATTTAATGAAGGTTGACAGATGTTATTTACAAAATCATTAGCTTTCTAGTCCAATCGTTCACAAAGGAAGTGAGAGTGTACTGGTGCTGCCTAGAAGAACTCCGATTGCGCACTGAGGTATTCCAAAGAAATATATGTCCAGATACAAAAATAAACATAGTTACTCTTTTTTCTTGTTAGTCTTCCCGTTCAAAGACAGGTGTCATTATAAACAATTAACCTTCCTGGTTGCTTTTTATTTCTTCACATAAAAGTCACCGAACAGATATAATGCTTTAAAGGCTTCCGAGAAACTAGGAGTGGCAACTTCCATGGTTGGCTACTATATAGATAGATATAGATAGCGGCAAAATATCAAAAATGAAATCGTGTAAACACTAGCTGTTCTGAGTTAGCGTCTACATGATTTTCAATATTATAGAAATTTCTATTGCAGCTTATTATATTCCGCTGTTTGCAAGTAGTAGGGAGTGAAATTGACCATCTGAATATACAGTTCTGTTGCTTTGTTAGCGAACTTTGTATTCTTGTTGTGTACATTACTTATTTTGAAAGTGTTGGATGTGGATGTTACTTATTTTCAGATAAATACAACCAAATAAAATGGATAGATTTATCAAAAAGAAGCGTGATATTGAAGAATTAGATTCTGTAAATGAACAAATGTTAAGTGCAAATGAGAAAGCAAAATTGCGGCTTACCTCGCAAATATAATGGAAATCATTTAAACGTGGGTTTCACTTGGATCAGAAATGAAGATAATTTTGCCGCTCTTTAGCATTTGGATGTTAAAGAGCAAAATAATCATTATTTCCTTATAGATTGGGTAAACCTTTTAAAATTATACATTCTAATTTACAAAATAAATCTATAATTTTTTCAAGAGATTGTCTAAATAGCAAATAAAAACAAGCAAATTCTTCAAAAGTGTAATGACTGTTTCTGATCAAGCTCAAATCGCTTCTCATTAAATATCAAAATTGACAGTATAGGTAGTCCTTCATACCTAAATAGTTCATACCTTTTCTTCATATGTTTCTTTTAGTCTCATGTCTCTCTTAGATTTTAAGATAATCTTAAGATCCTTTTCATATGTATCGTGTTTACAAAAAGAAAGTATATTTGCAATACATTTTTGTATAGAACCATTAGCCAATTTACAAAAAAAAAAAAAATTAGAAGATAGATAGTTTCTGAAAAAGTATGGTATAAAGAGCGAAATATTTTGACATTTTTTTTTTTTTTGTTTCTTTTTCATGGAGCAGTTTACCAAAAAATGCAACAAAAAATGTTTTAAAAATTACTTGAAAAAAATTGGTTCTAACGTCTTTGGTTTCCTTAATGTCTTACAAATAAAAATATAGGTTGTTTATATTTCTAAAAAATATGGTTTTACTTAATTACTTCCCAGTTATTACTTTCCTCATTTTTCAATAAAATCACTTAAATAATTTAATTAAACGTTGTGAAAATGTAGCATATTCAATTTATTAAACAAATATGTACTCATTGCCCATAAATTAAGCCTGTAATCTATTTTCCATAACGAATGCGTTTTCAGTTTGAAAAACAATCTAAATACATTGATTTTTTTCCTGATGATGCATTTTATTAAATTCCAAAAATTAAATTTCTCATATTCATCTAGAAAATTCTAAATTTTTGTAGGTATGCATAGTAATTTTCGTACTTGAAATAGCATAAAAAGAAGTGTAATTATTTTGCATTTTTATGGCTTAAAATAATTGTTTTCTACCAGAGTGGTTTTTATATATAAATCTAAGCAAGGACTATTTGAAACCGTTTTTCAGTTTTACAAAAGCATTGAATAACTCTGCATTTTAAATTATACTTATGGTTCTTCATATGACAAAAAAAAAATGTTTTTCATTGTGGAAATAAAAAAAAAAAAGTTTTTACTTACGAAGCATTGAATAAGAAGAACTGGAAAGAATAGTTGAAATTATTTAAGATTAAATGTAAAAAAATCCCCTGGAAAAAAACTGTTTATATTTTTCTGTCTTCCAAGAATCTAAATAGTTTTAATTAAAACTTCTGAGAAAAGACTTTTGTAGCTTTTTCATTACCTTAAACTTAAATTTTGCATGCTCTTTTAACCCTTTATTAATTTTACGATTTCTGTAAAATTGGATTTTATTTACATTCAATTGTTTTTATTCTGTCTAGATGTCAGTGGAATTGTAAAGGAAAATTTGCAGTCTCATTTTTCTTTTCCTTAAATGCGAAAAGCATAAGTAATTATAAACTCTTTTAGTTATGAAGAAAGGCCAAATTACGAAAAATAAATGAAAGAAAAAAACCCAGTTTTATTAAAAATGTAAAATACAATAAGACTTTTACTGTTCGACTAGCTGATTAATATTCTAATCTCGTTAGTTCTAAATCTTATTAACATCATTATATTAGTTTACTAATGAAAAACGATTCGGATAAATATTCAGGTTGTATCAAAATTATCTGCAAAACTTTGACAATGAAAAATGAAGAATTAAGATAATTGATGACTTGAAGAAATAAGGCAGCAAAGTTATTTAGCTTGTACGTAATTTTACTTTTAAATGTTATATTTTTATCAAAAGTTGCAGAAAACTCACGTAGATTACATATTTAAAATATGCCATGCTAAGTGATTTTTTGTAATCATACATTAAGTACCTTGTGTCCCGACCACAGCGGCTAAAGTAACCATTTTAAGACAGAAATCACTGCAAAAATTGCAGACATATACATATTGATATACTGCAGCGTGTTTGAAAGGAATTTTTCTCCACATCAAACTGTAGCGTTATCTGCTATAAGAACTCTAGCAGCCCAATAAAATTTAGCCTTGGTAAAGTTGTCAGAATTAAAAGTCATAAAATCAAGTGCAGTGCATGTTGTTAAATGTAAAAAGTCCGTAGCTTCATCTGACGAGCGCAGAGGACAGACATCATTCATAGCTACACCAATGCAGTGCAAGTGTTTATTAAGAAAATTATGTCCTGTCGAGTGTCGGAAATTTGCTGTACAAACTGCACGGGGCAAGTCCATTGGGATGGGTGATGGAACAAGTATATTGCACGTTTTATCAGTTGAAAGGAGTTTGTAAGTTTGTTTTAGGGTCTGTCTATTTTCTTCTTTACCTCAGAAGTAAAGTTTGGGAGAAATTAGATTAGCATTTGGATATTTTGCCCAACACTAACTATGTTAATGTTCAAAGTTTCTGACATAAAGATGTTATTTACAAATAAAGTTCAATTCAAAAGTATTCATGAATATTGATTATTTCTTTTACAAATAATTTTCGGAAAGAAACCCGAATTATTATTAATATTACTTATTTTTTTTCTAGTTTTAGTTTGTTATTTTATGTGTTGCTGTGACTAACGACGTCTATGTTCAACGCATATTAATTAACCGATTCCGTGGTAAAATGTTTTCGAAATACCATATTCAAGTTGTCACCTCCTACGGTGGAAACATGTTAACTATCGATATTCGCTTATGTATTCCTTAAAGGTGTCAAGGATATTTCGGGTTTTGGTTTTTCTGCCCTAATCTAGATGGTTCATTTCTCTGATCTCGATATTGTAAAAATTTTTAATATACAAAAAGGAATTGAAATTTAAGATGTTGTCAAATAATTGTAACCATTAAGAAATCCAGAAGTTAAAAAGAAAAGAAACGAAAGCAGAATTGAATTCTCATCTTAATAGTTATTTTCTCTGAAGACCACACACATACCGCCTCGACCCACTGACGGTCTGTCCGTTTCTGGTAAGACCTGTAAGCATGAGAATTTTCGACGGAGAGTCATTTCCACGAAGGCCAACGGGTAGATGCACACGCTTTTAGCCCTATATTAGAACAAACCGAATGTTTGAGTCTTGTTTAGGTCTCTAAATACACTCATGTCCATAAATTAAGGATAATTCAGAATCACACAGAAATTGAAATCTAAAATAAAAATTTCACATGTAGAATTATCACACACATCTTGAAGAAGAATATGCAAATTACAGGAAACCACCAGATGGCGCGGATAGTACGTCACAATGACAAGAGTGTAAGAGAGGGGCATATAAGGAATTTTGGCAAAGAAGTAAAATTGTTCACAAGCGCTTTAAAAAGCCTTTCAGTGCAATAACCGCATAGTTATGGCGCAAAGGAAGCATTTGGATGATTTTTTTACGTGGTAGAATTATCGGACGACTGGAAATGTGGACGTACCCAGCTGGAAGTATCAGAGGAACTTGGAATCACCCAGAGTGTCATCTCCAGGCTATGGCAACGCCAAATGAGGACCGGTATTTAGCAGTTACTGCCAAAAGAAAACCGACGGAGCACAGCATCAGACCTGTCTCGTCAGCTCTCTTCAGCTACCGGTAAGACAGTTTCAAGGCAGACCGTGTACAGACGCTTAGGGCACATTGGTCTATATGCTCGTAGGCCTGTCAGATGTGTTCCATTTACCGCAACTCACTGTCGCCTGTGATTAACCTGGGAGTAGAGAGCATGCATTGTGGACACCGCAACAGTGGTCTTGTGTGATGTTTTCCGACAAGTCCAGGTTTAGTTTGCAGTCTGATTGTCGCCGGAGTTTCATATGGAGAGCGCCAGGTACCCGTTACCACCAAGAGAACACCATTTATGTTTATGGATGTCAACGCAAACATTGTAGACGAATGCCTTCAATTGGAGGATGTCCCCCGTATGGATTGGCCAGCATACTCAACGGACTTGAACCCAATAGAGCATGTGGGATATGCTTGTCCGACGAATTGCAGCCCGTCAACCCCCTCCCACCTGTCAACCGCAACTTCGGAGGGCATTGCTTGATGAGTTTTGTAATATTCCCCAAGATCAGATTGATAATTTGATACTCAGCATACCTAGGCGTTGTAAGGCCTGTATTGCATCGTCCGGGAGACATACCCATATTAACCATCATACTAACCATTTTATACTGTTTTTTGTAAATAGGTTCTTTTTTGAAATTTGCTCCAGGTAGTAAAAATCGCAATTTTTATTAATTACGTCAAACATATAGCATCTTTTTGCTCTTTACCTTTTGTTTAATAAATAGACTTTTACAAATAAGTCAAATTTGTTTTTGCTTCTGTCTCTTTCTTTGCCTGAACTTCGTTATCCTTAATTTATGGACATGAGTGTAGATTGAAGTTTAATTTCGTAAGAAAAGTTTAAGTCGAATGTATCTGTGAATCTTTATTATAATAAGTCTTTTAAAATAATTTTAAAAAAACTTTAGAAGGAAAAGGAGAGTTTTGTGTTCGAATACATCTTTATGTGTTGCCGTTAAATGATTTTATATCTTTTTCATTTGTAAGTCAATTTTCCTACAATTTCCGATATTTTTAACCACTAAGATAATGAATCAATTTTTTTTTCCATTAAAAAATATATTAAATTTTTTTTATATATTTTACATATTTTTAGTATTGATGCAAGGCAAAAATAATTCCTACTATCAGGAAAATAATATTTGCAGTGATTAAAATTTTTATTTTCTATCTTCAAAATTAGAAAACTTTTTAATGTCACAAATATCCATTATTTATAATTAATAATTTTAATAAATTTAAAATTATTAATTATAATTAATGGATATTTTTGACATTAATAATTTTAAAATTTGCATTCATTTGAAGAATTATAACGTATTAAAGTAAATTATTGCATTATCAAAAAGTCATTTTATTACCTCCCCGAAAATAAAAACAATACTTAATCGTCTTAGTAAAAAATAGCCTTTCTCTCAGAAAATTGCATTAGGAAAGAAAATTATTCCTACTAATATAGTTAATACTTCATAAATGTTTTAGAGATGCATAGTCTTAATATAAGTACTGTTAATTAATTTTGCGTATGAAATGCACTTAACAATATTCGTGATAACAAAAGTATGTTTCATTATAAGTTCTATTCACATGCATGTCACGTTACTATTGCAATAATTGGTAACCGTAATAAATCTTAATGATAGAAGAGAATAGCGAATCTTAAGAATAGCGAGATTTAATGGCACAATTCTGAAAAGGAGCCTATGTTCAACATAAAATAAAAATTATATGTAAATACCTAATTACCTTATATTATAATGTATAGTTTTCTAACACTTTCGCTCAAAATATGTATTGAAATATCCACTTTTCTGTTCAACGAACCCATCAAATTTATTAAAATTGAAAAGAATTAAATAACATAGTAATTAAGAAAATAAATATTTTTGGCACAAATTTTGAAGTTACTTGTGAAGTTAAAATTCTGTTGCTAAAATTAAATTGTAATTCATGAAAATTTTTATAAAGATTGATTATTAATGTATTAAAAGGGAAAATTAATGGATTAAAATTTAAAAAATTAAAAATTGATTTTTAAATTAATCAAATCTGCGATAACATTTAAACAACATTAAACAATGCAAGCATTAAAGTTTATTCTTCTTATGAACTAAAAGCCGTTGTTTTTAAGTAATTTATTTAAAACTGGTATTCATAGATATTTGATACCCAAACTGTTTATGTTTCAAAATTTGATTGAGTTGGTGATAAATAATTAATTAGAACAGTGTCTTAATATCAGAAATACTTTTTTTCTACAGAAAAGAAAAAAGAAGTTTACTGAATTACTACTTGTTACAAGTATTTTTTTTCCTAATCTCACATTTTTGCATCTGCATGAAAAAGCAATTTAATATAAAATGGTAGTGTTAAATTGAATGGAAATATCAAAATAGCTTTCACATTTTACAAGCTATGTTAGAATATTTAAATGTTCTGCTGCATTTGTGATTTGGTATCGGGTGAAAATGAAAGAAGTAATGATACTATAATAATGATTTATAACTATTTCTCTCTAATTTTCAGCAAGAAATATGAATTTGAGCAACAAATAAGACTCCAGAGTCTTATTTGTGATAATATCTCATATTTCTATTACATGATTTTCATTTTTTTAAAATGATTTTCGTGATTTTCCTGATAGTATTTCATATTCATATTTCTCATGATATTTCAGTTTGGGCTCATGATATTTCATATTCTATCAATGAAAAGTTATGAAATATCATGAGCACAAACTCAAAAATTTAGATAATTGATTTTTATTTATTTATACTAATAAATTGGGAACACCATTATTCTTCTTCAAATAATAACAATATCGCAAATTTTATTTAAATTGTAGAAAAATATTTACACATTTATTATACTATATTAATAAGTACTTGAAGAATGCTTATATTTAGAAAAATCTAATTTATTTTAGTGTTAAATATTTTGCTTAATAATGTTTTATTGTTTAATACGCTCTAAGGAGAAAAATAAGATAGAGGCTGAAGAAGAGTTATTTGATAGCAACGAAATTTCGTGTACAAGTATCTTTCGATCCAACTTGTAAATAATTAAATTTTGATTTTATGGATAACAGGAGCTTCAAAAGTATCGCAATTAATCATATGGATGAAGTATAAAAGTTAAAAGTTCCAATCCCTGGAATATAATTTACATTTGAATATGATTCTGTCAATAACAATGTATGTCCATGTATGTTTGGGTCAAATAAATGGTCTGCATACGGGTTCGTGCACAACATGAGCATATGGCATTATTTTATAAAAAATGTGCTAATACGAGAACCTAGCATCAAATATACAGTGTGTCGAACTAGACAGAAAACAGAAAGGGATTGAACAACGATCATCAGAACGGCTTTTCATGGAATCTGATTCAACATTATCAACAACCCGAAGTGTAACATCGATAAAGTGGCCACAAGTATTATTATATTAGTTGGCTACTCATAGGACGAGTTCTGAGCGCGCAATGGTCGTTGAGCTAACTCTTCTTAACCTGCTCATATGAGCATTTGTGTTTGCAGTAGTGTCACACATATTTCACCCTATAATCCAAATGACTGGTATAAAACTGTTTTCAACAATGAGACTATCCAGAGGACAGTGAGACTATGAGAGGAATCCAGAACGGTGTGATTATGAGAGGAATCCGGGAAAGAAAATTCGGTCGTGGCCTCATCACAGCCTGACAACTGCCAGTCATAGTCTGGGGGAGCCCTTGTATTTAATAGCCGGATCTCTTGGTTATCACCGCAACACTTTACAGACGGCTGTATGTGGATGATATTTTTATATTATTCCTTTCACAGTATTCCGTGTTTATATTGTAAAAAGATAATCCCCAGCGGTCCACGACAGCCATTTTACACATGTTGTGCTCATGCTTATTCTGGCCAGCTAGACGGCAAAATCTATACTAAATAGAGCACAGCTCCTCCAACCTCCTAGGATTGTGTCAGAATATAAGTATGTGTGATTATTTCACGTTTGGTAAGAGTTTTTTTTTTTTTTAATTTTATTTTTACGAATATAATTTGTACATATTTGTGATATGCCGTTTGTTAGAAAGCACAGTAATTTTAAATTTTACTGATACATAGAAATTAATCTCATAGTTTTTTTTTTTACCTTAAACAACAAAAATTATAATGGCAATAATTTTTATCTAAAAAAAGAAAATGAGTATCAATGCAGCTTTTAACTTTATTAATATATGTAACTTCTCTTGTAAATATCTACAACATAAATATCAATACCGGCTTTTTATAAAATAATCTGTATTACCCAAACTTAAAAATTAAATTTGACATTCACGCTATTTAGTCATCTACTTTATTTCCTTATTATAACAAATAAAGAATAAATTATTGTGCATTTGTGATCACCCCAGTCTCTAAAATAATGGACACTACTAAGCTACATTTCCATTACCAATAATTACAAACAACAAACATAGTCTAAGGACATTGGCGTTAACATTATACAGTGCCAATTTGAAGACTACTTCAAGGGAGGTAAAAATCTCAAATCGTTACGTAAAGCGAACCACTTAAAAGGAGGCTCGATAGCGATAACCGCTAAAAAGCCTAAAAATGCAATCATGTAAATCAGAGAGGATAAGCTATAAATAAAACATAAAAGGCGAGTACCGAACTTGGCGATAATGGCTGAAGAGTTCTCCTACGGAATTACTAAACAAGAAAAAAGATTCATGGAAACCTCTTGTATGTATAAAAAAAATAAATAAATAACATTGAAAGAATAGAAGTGTGATGCTTTCTGTTTTGTGTGTCTTGACTGATGGTCGTGAACTAGTTACACTGAGCTCATTACTTAGCCCATTTAACCTAATGTTCGTACAATCGACGAGAATACCCTTTTCTTATTTTTTTGTCGAACTTAACCTCCCGCTTTGTCGGCAAATTCGGTACATTAAGAGATCGAATGCAATATTTTTTTCCTGCAGTGCTAACAGATTTGTTTCCGAGTTAATGGAAACAGTAAT
The DNA here is from genome assembly GCA_021605095.1 of Caerostris extrusa. Taxonomy (NCBI): domain Eukaryota; kingdom Metazoa; phylum Arthropoda; class Arachnida; order Araneae; family Araneidae; genus Caerostris; species Caerostris extrusa. The sequence goes on from BPLR01018853.1 coordinate 10,452, forward strand.
GTGTGACTTCATCAGCAAATGCATACCGGACGCTTAACAGGTAAAAAAAAAAATCATACACTGCAAAAATGATACACATGTATTAATGTAAATTTGTAAATGTTGAATCAACATTTGGTTTAGCATTCAAAATAATCAAAGACATAAAAAAAAATCAATTCGATTCTTGTTCTTTCAAACAGATTGCTATATTAAAAAAAAATCATGTATTTCTTACAAAACACAACTTATTAGAATTTACATTTCTGGCTACGCTGTTTAACGAAGATATTTCCCTCATGTTAGTTTCATGGAGATCATTCATTATGGTTTCATGGTTTCATTTTTTAAAACAGTTTAGCTTAGCATCAAAAAATTGTAATTTTTTATTCAACTTGAAGTAATAAGATTTTGAACAAACGTTTTCAAATGCACTCAAACCTGTTTTGAAGGTCTCTATTTACACCAATTTTTTTTATCGGTATTGTCCATCAAAAGTCATATGATTAAAGATTGCTATATAAAAAAATATGTATTTCTTACAAACACAACTCATTAGAATTTACATTCTCGCCCCACTGATATTTCCACACATTAGTTTCGTGGAGATAATTTTTTAAAGCACCTTACTTTGGCATCCAAAATGTAATTTGCTCTTCAACTTGTCGTAAATGTGTATGTTGATTCCAGATACATTTAAACCTGTTTTTGGACGGTCTTTATTTAGACGAATTTTTTTTTTATCGGTATTGCCAATCAAAAAGTATATATGATTAAAAAGTGATAAACATAAAGGTTACAATCAAACTTGTTGTATGATCTATTCACTGCAGTTTCATAGAAACAGGTTTGAGTATATTTTGCATGCATAGGAAACTGCCAATGAAGAATCTTATCTTATCATAAAATCCCAAAAATAAGTTTATTTCTTGTGCAAATGAATGTCCTACGGAATCAAAGAGGGATCCTGTAATCGTTAATAAAGACAGAAATATAAAAAAAAAACGTATTATCTTCAAAATACAATCGTTCCAATTGAAGTCGAAAAATATATTAAACTTCAAGAGAATATTTATTAAATCGTGATTAAAGCATTCCAACATGTAAAAAACTAAGTTCACCAGTGGTAATCAATATTTTCTTTAAAAGAAGATGTCAATCCAACATGAATAAAGCATTAAATAAGAATGAGGAGGAGGAATTTCAATAGAGAACTATAAATTCTAATTAGGTTTTAAGTACAAAGGAGATTTATTCTGAAAAGTGTGGGACGGATAGTTAAATTTTATTGCATGTATATCGCCTATAGCGTGATTTACCTTGATTCTTCTTTCAGTGATAAAGATAATTACAGAAATATTCATCTTTCAACACAATATTTAAATTTCATAAAATTCTATTTAAAAAGTTGAGATGTCTTTTTGTGGAACAATCATTAAACACTCAGGTTCAAATTATTTTTAATTTAAATTTCCCTGTACTTAAAGAATAATGAATTTTGAAAAACTGTAATATATTTTTTATCGATTTCCACAACATCAAGTGAAGTTTTAACGTAAATTTAAGCATATAAATATATTAAAAATTTTATGCAATAAATTGTATACAAAAAAATTGTATACATATGTTAATAGTAATTAATTTAAATTGTATCTAGAAAGATTAAATGCTTTGTAAGCAACTTTTGATTTTTGGGATAAATTAAAAACAAGTAGATGAAAATACAAATATATTTATTCATATGAAATTATTCTGAATTTTTAAGCTGTTAACGTGTTTAATTTTAATTTTCTTTCTTCTAATAAAAAGTTGTTGAAATTTTTTACTATTCTAATGATTTTCTATGAAATTTTTTACTATTCTAATGATTTTCTATGAAATTTTTATTCTAAAATTTTTTACTATTATTAATTCAAAATATTGAATTAATTTTTGAATTGGTTTTGCCACGCAAAAAATTACAACCTAACAGAAAAATGTTTGATACAATTTGAAATGTATACCAAAAAAAAAATTCTTTTTGGAAAATGCGTATGTTAATTTTATAAAGTATTTCTCAGAATTACATTAGCATATAGAACGAATTGAAAAAGTGATTATCCGATATCCTATATTGACTTTTCTATAAATATTTGCCCACATCACCATTTTCTCGTTAGCAAAAATACAATACAGTAGAAAAGTTCTATAAATAACAATTAATTGTAAATAGAGTGAAAGGACATAATTGAACTATTTTTAATTAATTAATTTTTGATATTAAAATAAACATATGTCAGCATAAAATTTGATATGTGAATTTATTGACAATGTATTGTTTAATTTTTGGCGAATTTAATTGACTATAATAAGTCTTTTAGGTAATTACTTTTTCTTATTATTTTGTTAGTTTTGTTTCAAAAATAGACATGGATTTTTCTTTTTATTGTCGAATATTTGTTTGCCTGTAGAGCTTGTATTTTTTTCTCTTTTTAATGTATGTGTCTTTCCTTAAAATAAGAACTCCCACTTGAAACAGATACACTCTAAATTTTGAAACATTCAAAGGACATAAGAAAATTAAGTACCAAATTCGGAAAATAAAATAAATGCGAAATTGTGAGATTTGAAATTATGTTCGTAAACTCAAGATGAGAAACGCTGTCTTACAAATATGGGTTAAAAAATACATCTATATTAAGTAGTTTGATCCAAGCTTTATAAATTTTCAACAACTCCGAAATTCCTGTCCTGTATTAATTTTCCCAGGAACGTTTTTATTAACACAACCAGGGTAGAATCGATGTAATGAAGCTATTTTTGTGGTAAAAAAAAGGGTGGTACAGTTGAAAAGTGAAAAAAAAAAAAACGTTTCAAGAGTGATGAATTAAAATTTGTAGATGTAATACCAATTACAAAGTCAGCAAGAGTGAATAGTACATATAGTTTGCTGTCATTTACAAAACTACGAAAGATTCAATAGTTGCCTTTCGGATATTATTATATTTCGCATTATTCGAGTAATTTGAAAGATTTCTAATAAGCTATTTACATATTCACGAATATTACGATAAAAGGATTTGCTAAAAACTAAAGGGAACAATGAGAATAAAATTAATGCTGACTTCTGCAACTCGATTTTTTCCACACTTCTATTTCTTGCATAAAAAGTGATTCAAAACATTTCTTAAACATCTGTAAAAGTATTTGACAAAATTAGAAATATGATGTCAACGGGACGTGTGGGCTTGGCTCCTGCAATTCGGTTCCAGAATGATCACAACCATAATATCATTACATCAATAGAAACCAAGATGCCAGAAGATACATGCAATAAAATTACTGTTGCAACTCTATTAGCTATCTTATAAATATATCAATGATTTGGGAATCCGTAGTTAAAAATAAATGGGGACAAATTTAACGAGGTCAAACATAAAAAAAAATTATATATTCTTTTTATATTTGAAAATGTATATATTTTTCATTTAAAATATGTAGATATTTTCATTGTAATAATTCAAATTTTAATATGAGAGCAACAAATACTTATGGAATTACAATGTATCAGACCAAAAATAAAAATCTTAGAAATCTTTTTATCTCAAAATTTTTAAATATATTGATAATACAAGGTAAAATATCTTAATAATGTGCAAAAAAGTTATGTATGTATTTTACAAAACAACTATAAAATGATTTCTTATTTGTCTAAATATTCATCAATTGGCATTTTATTAATAATAAAGCTTGTCGTAAATAATGTGTTATGCCAAAACTTCGAAATATTTCCCTTCTGCATTAATACAATAATTTCAGCAGTGTTGCAAATCTAAGCCCATTACTAGATAGATGTAGTTTAATAAACTAATAAAAAAGTGTTCCTATTTTTTTCTAATCTATAATATTCTATACAATGCAATTGAATCGTCTGTTAACTTCTTTTATGGCGTTACTAACTATATTTTTATGGCGTTTTTTTGCCCATAGACTGGAATTTTTGTTTATACTTTGTTTCAAAATTGTTATGATTTTGGATGTTGGTGAACATTGGCTTTAGGTGTCCTAGAAACATGAGAAAATCTTTAGATCCATGTTATGCGGGAGAGCTACAAAGAAGATTTGATGAAGTTGAAAGTAGATTTAATGGCGAAAAGGACTCTCATAAATAATATGCACATTCAAGTTAAAATTTTATGACTACAGAATCATAGTGAATCAAAAGACTAAACTCATTTCATAGAAAAATTTTACTACTGATGAAATTGCTTCAAGTGGCTTGCCCCAATGAAGTATTAGAACTTTTACTCAAAATGTTATTCGTTTTCCAGGATTATGACTTTCTGGGAAATGATTTGCAATTGTAAATCTTGAATATATGCTGAAAATTTTACTTATAAATTAAGTCTTAGAGTTTGTAATAGAGAAAAGAAATAGGAAAATGCAAATAAATAACGAAAAGAAAAAGATGAACGAAAATCTATGAATTCACTTCAAATTGCCCATGATCATGAAATGGATTTAGGATACGAAATTGAGTCCTATGATATCTTTTAGAACTAATGTAAGTAAGAATCGGATGCAGGTCTGATACAGATATAAATAATATCTCTGTACATTTATTAGTCTATTATAAAAAATCAAGCACCTCTGTAAAATATGATTTTTTATTAAAAAATTCAGCTAATTTTAAGTGGTCATGTGAAATTGAATTTTCTGTCAATACTCTTTTAAATCTTTGCCTTTGGTGCCACAGACTTCAGGTTCGAATTCTGTCGGTGGCATGGATGTTTGTTAGTTGGTCGAAATCCACTTTAAACTGTATATTCTGTTCAAATTAGACCAAAGTTTGCACAAAATGACCGTAGAGAGACAAACCAATCCAAACCTCTAAATCTTTAGTATTCTCACCTTAATCAAATGACATTGAGTAAATAAAGTTTATATTTTATTTAACCATTTACGATGAATTGTAATTCAGGATTAAAATCGAAAATGTTGCTTAATTAGACAGAATTATTGTTTAATTTAGCATTTTATTGATAAAGTCTAAAGATATAAAATTAACTAGAACTGACAGATCATTAATATTAACAGTCATATCCAAATTAAGCAAACAAATATTAATAATAGTAATATAAACTGGATTCTAACAGGTGGGCTGAAGAGTTCATAGGCTGACACATAGATGGCGATAATAGTATTAAATCCATATGATTTTTAGTTAGCCCTAACCTTCAAAAGACACGTGTATAAATTTGACAGCTGTTGCACTATTAGTATGTGAGTTATAGCATTTTTAGTGAAGTTATAGCATTTTTAGTGTTCATCACGTGTAGTCCACTCGGCTAACTGTCGATTGGACTCCGGTGTGAAATGATGGAGCCATGTTTCATCCATTGTCACATGTCGACGCAAAAATTCGGGTTTATTACGTTTGAACAGCTCCAAACACTGCTTAGAATCATCAATTCGTTGTTGTTTTTGGTCGATTATGAGCTCGTGCGGCACCCACTTTGAACAGAGCTTTCGCATATCCAAATATTCATTCACGATATGTTCAACACGTTCTTTTTGATATCTTTAGGGTCTCAGCTATCTCAATCAACTTCACTTTACGGTTATCAGAAATTATTTTGTGGACTTTTTGATGTTTTCGTTGGTAACAGCCTCTTTGGGGCGTCCACTGCGTGCATCGTCCTCGGTGCTCATTTCGCCCGTTTAAATTTAACAAACCACTTCTCTACGGTTGATTTTCCTGGTGCAAAGTCCGAATAATGTTTATAGGATTTAATAATATTTTTTTCGCCAAAAACAATGCTTTATTAACACACGAAATTCCTTTTATCCATTTTTTCAAACTAACAAAAGTTGCTTCACTAAAAATGCTATAACTCACATACTAATTGTGCAACAGCTGTCAAATTTATACACGTGTCTTTTGGAGTTATGGCTAACTAAAACTCATATCAATTTAATACTAGTAGCTCCATCTATGTGTTAGCCTATGAACTTTTCAGCCCACTCGTTACATATTCTTCTGCTTACCCATCATCTTCTTGTCAACTCCGATCTCTTATTGTTCTGAATTATATCTCTCACCCCACCAACATCTACTTTTCCTCTCCATTGCGTCCCACTGAGATAGACCCCTTCTTCCGATCATATCAGATGACATTGTGCAAATAAAATTTTTATTTCAATTAGCTCAGTTCTGTTAGTGCAGTTCTGGATTAAAAGCGTAAATGCTGCTTAATTAGACAAAAGTGTTGTTTAATTTAGAATTTTATTGATAAAGTCTAAAGATATAAGATTAAATGAAACTGAAGCATCATTAATATTAATAATCTTATCCAAATTAAGCAAACAAATTATGTTAACAAAATATATAAGCTGGACCCTACATATTCTTCTGCTTAGCTCATCTTCTACTTCTTGCCAACCCCCGATCTTTCTTATTGCCCTGAATTTTATATCCCCACCCCACCAACATCTACTTTTCCTCTCCACTGCGTCCCACTGGAGATAGACCTCTTCTCCCGATCATATCCGAAGATCCAGCGTGAAGAAAAATATAATCGAGAGAAATCCGGAGAAAATTCCACAAAATCGAATTTCTGCAGGCAAAAGGATAGGGCGTCTAGTCAACGTGCCCACTAAGGCAAATCAAAAAAGAGAGGGGTAATGGTAATAATAATAATAATAATAATAATAATAATAATATCTTCAGGAAAATATATGGCAACCAGAAATAAAAATAAACAGAATAACTTCCACATCAATAGGTGAAGTTTCTTTTGCGTGGAGTTATACCCGTTCTGCAGATGATCATGGTTATATATTTTTCTCATGGGACAGTTTTTGCTTTTTGCTTTCTTTCGGCATTTCTGCGTATCTCTCTCACACCTTTTTTTTTTTTTTTTCTTTATTAGCGACACTTTCTTGTTCTTTTTTTTCTTTTTATTTCACAACGTCATTCCGAAAACACTTTTTTCCTCAACTGCAGCTGGTGTCTGTGCGTTTTTTTTTTACAGTATTTCGTGGTTATTTTTAAGCTCCGCCACAAATCTTTGGGAGAAAAAAATGATCCTGCGTTTTGATGCGGCTTGATTCGACTTCTTTTTGTTATGATACTGTTCCAGAGGGGCAAGTCAGAAGTTCATCCAAAAGGACGATCAACATTCCAGGGTAAAGTTGAAATAACTTTGCCAAATGGGAAATCTCTTCTGTTGTGCGTGACTTGCTTGCGACTTGGGTGTCAACTTTAAGTTAATCTCTTACTTAGTTTTGCGGGATAAGTAATTTAAGCAGACTTTGAAATGTTTACGTATTTCATGTTTAAATTTTAGTTTGAAGATTGATTTTTACTAAAATTCTCTTTTGCCTAGGACTACAGCTTGAAATATAAAGTTTTTTTAAGACTCAATGTATGTGTTACCATTAATTACTTTATCCTGGCCTTAACTGATTACATTGAATACAAATCTCTTTACAATAAGTATCTAAAATGAGTAATATAATAGTTCAGCTAAATATGAATATACATTTTAAAGGTTTTAAATGTTTCGTATAATTGCAATAGACTAAGATTATAATAATATAATTTCTGTCGCAATATTTATCCGTGGTACGGTTCTTTACTGCTCTAGTATAAAATAACTGTTCGTTTATTTTGAGAAATTTGGAATGGTAGCCAATACCTCATGCAGTCTTTATTTTTTACGTCTTCAGTTCCATGATATTTTCTTTTCAAACATATTTTAAGCAAAGTTAATAATAGTTTCATAATGAATGGGTTTTATTGTGCTTGGTATTAGAATAAACCAATGCTATTCTATTTTAAGCAGACTGAGAAATGTACTACTGTGTCCAAAAAGTAAGACCAATTTTCAATTCAGAATTCTCTGGGCTTATGGAATTTCATTTTTTTTTTTTAGGTTAAAATAGGGTTAAAATAATTTTTTAGGTTTTGAGTTACGCTTGGCTTTGTGAGACACTAAAACTGATTCCGGCGATTTTTTAAACGTCTGAATTAATTGAGCAAAGAAGTTGCATTAAAATTTGTTTGCGGAAAAGTATAGAATGTTGCGGAAGGCATTCGGTGAGCATTCCTATATCAAAAAGAAATGTTTACAAGTGGTATTAACAGTTCAAAGAAGGCAGAGAACGCGTTGAAGACGGAGAGCCCTCTGGTCGACCATCAACTTCAACCGACGAAACGCACGTCCAAAAATTATGGATTTGGTGCTTGCAAACCGTCGATTTACAATCAGAGATCTTGCTGATGATGTCGGAATTTCAAAACAATCGGTCAATTAAATTTTGGGCCTCAAACGCTTCAAATTTCGATTGGTACCGAAAACATTGAATGCGCCAGTTCACACTGCATTTATTCTTCGTGACTTTTTCGCCAAAAATGAAATCCATATCGTTCCACAATCACCGTATTCACACCGTGCGACTTCTGGCTATTCCTTAAACTCAAAAGACCACTCTGGGGACACCATTTGAATCGATTGAAGAGATTCAACGTGAATCGCCGCGCGCTTTGAAGGCCGTCCATGCCGATTACTTTTAGCATCCATTGAGGATTGGAAAAAATAAATTTGGAAGAATAAATAAAGAGTTTTTGAAAAAAATAATTGGTCTTACTTTTTGGGGACAGTAGTATTTGTATTTCATATGTATTCATGTTTAAATTAACCAACAACTCGTATTTTACAAATATTTATTACAAATATTTTTCGATGTTTATTGATACTTCTAATTTTAATAGTACTCAATATTTTAGTTACATTTTACAACATGAACTTGTTAACAATTGGAATGGTAACAAGAGGAATGTTCAGGTTTGATGTATGTTTATTACATTACCATACTTAATTTAGTTCTGTTCTTGAAGAAGTGGAGACGAGAGTTTTTTTTACTATTTTTGTAAGGTTGACATTTCAGAGCATTTAATAAGTTGCTCATGGTGTAACCTGCAAATAAAAGTAACATACTCCAATTAACCTTAAACTATTTCTATCTGCTATCTGCTTACAATTAATGTAGCCATAATAAACAGATCTTTATAGCACAATTATTGGATTACTAATAGTCTTAATTTTTTCAAAATGGTTGGAATAAAATATTTGATTGAAATACTTAGCTACAAAAATATTCCCCACTTATAAAAACACAAAAATGCAGGTTATTAAGAAAAACACTACAGATTTTGAAAGTTGTTGTTGGTTAATTCACTGATATCATTTAGGATAAGATGTTCAATATAAATATTGGGCGCTGTTTCTTTTTAGTAGATTTGAGTACATGTAGTCTTTTTTTTACATTATACATTAATTTTGATAAAAATTTATATACTAGAAAAATCACGACAAAGACTACCGTGTGTTATGCAATAGATTAAACTATTTTTCTTCAGTGCCTTTTTTAATAAATTCAACTTGTGAATAATAATTCGAGTGTATATAACTTGTTAAGTTAATAGTGCTATACTCGCATTTAAACATAATGGAAAGAACTTCTATTACATTATACTTTCAAGGCATAATTCTGCATTTTTCTATTCAAACACATTCCATTTTTACATGAAGAAAACTTTCTTTTCCCTTATCCCTCTGACTCACTTTCAAGTTAGCTCATCAATTTGAAATACTGCTCTTTCAAAGATTTGCAACTTATTATGTTTAAGGTCATTATTTAAGGCCAAGTTGAGACTTGTTAAGCAAATTGATTCCAAAATAAAGAAGCAATCTGTAATTAATTTTTCCTGATTAGAGCACAAACAGTGCTGGAGTTATTCGTTGAAAGCTGTAAAGCATCAAGCCTCATTTGATGGTGACTTAATGCCTTTTAATCTTCGGCAGAGACGTGACTTGCAAAACGTGACGTGCAAGGGAATGAATGCTTTATGATTAACGCTGTGCTTCATTCGTTTTCCTCCGTTCATCTTTGTCAGCGTTTCTCAGAATTTCTCAAAATTGTTTCAGATGAATGAAATATCCAAGGCTTTATTAAGTCGTCCTGAGACAAATGTACTTGAAGCATTCATAATTACAGCATGATCGAATTTTGATAATGATATGTACAATTCAATTATTGTAGTTGATGATGTGCGATGCGTTAATTAGGTCTCATTGTTTACTAGAGACCATAAATTAGTGGCACTGCTGCGCATGAAATTACTTAAAACTAGGTTTATTGCTAGAATGGGCATTGTAGATTACACTCTATGAGCTTGTATTTTAATAAAAGTTATATCTACATTAGAAAGTAATTTCATACATAAAATAACTTTTAAAATGTTTATTTCTGTAATTTTATAAACTGAGAAAATATTTAGTGAATCAATGATGAAGAATACAAATAATTTCTTCATGAAAGCGATTACTTTGCTTTGTTAATGTGTGACATTATTTTATAGACATTTATAATATTTTGATTTAAGTAATATATATATATATAATTTATGTATAAAATTAAAATTAAATCAATATGACTTTAGTTTCGCAATTTCTCATATTCAAAATAACAAGTCTGCAATAATATACACGGATACATTTCTACAATTTAATTCCTCTCCTATGTACTTCAATGTTCAAAAAGTAATTACGTTAGGATTACTTTTGTTTTCATAGAAGTTTGCAATATGAATGCATTTCAATTTATTTATAATAAAGCTTTATTGACATAGTCTTAAAGATTCAGAATGATAAGAAAGATTTCTCTAAATCTTCATTATGCTTTTTAAAATTTGAATCTAAATTGGGGAAACTACATTAAAACTAAAATGGGAAACATATTGAAAGATATACTTAGTTATACGAGGTAAATAGATGCATTTTATTTTCTCCTCTAATAGAGCTTTCTTTCATTTTTCAAATCATCATTTTCCATACTCATCAGAAACGGCTTCTTTATTATCTGCGAAAAATTTAAAATGTTCAATATTAGAGACATATTACATCACGTTCTTATATTATCCATTCCCACATCCTTTATAATTCACTTTTATTCGTAATTTTTCAAAATTGTTATAAATTTATTTAAATAGATTTAAAAATATTAAAAACGAAAATATTTTAATATTTTCAAGCTTGAAAAACATTGCACTGCACACACTAGATTACCTGAAACCAGTTTCTCAAAATGTGCATTTCAAAGCATTCTAATTAGTATTAGAAAATCTAAACCGCATGCAAGACATTTTGATTACTTATCAAAAATGTTAGACATAATTTTATAGGTTAAAGTTAACTAGGCTGTATATTCATAGGTAGAATTCTATGATGGATGTGAGAGTAAATGACGATAAAACTGAAACCAGTCGCCCTGGACACGACATGCTGTATAATTAAGATATAACACACTATATTATTTGATCACTGGTGCTTTAAACGGCCAAGATGTGGAATCATTTTGACTGATTCTAAAAAATATGTATGTAGATTTGTAAATAGTCTGTATACATATGTATAATATTGAGATCACATAGTTAATTCACAGTAGTTGGAAATATCAATCATAGCTAAATGATATACATCAGTTAATATAATTCATTTTCGTCATTCGAGAAGAAAATATGAAATTAATGTTATACGTTTACAATAAATGGTTTATTTAATAGTTTATATTAGAACACTTTTTCTACAGTTGTCTAAAAATATTTCTGTATTAAACAACTTTTATTAAAAATAAAAATTTCTGTTGATTGTAAAAATGACTTATTTTAAAAATTTCAAAAAACTGGTTGAACTATTTAATTTACTCTATTCACTATGTTTCATATTGCTAATATAATTGCTTACTGTTATGTTGTCATTTTCTTTAAAATTTTAATTAAAAAAAAACACTTGGTAATTTTTACACTTATATACAAATTTTTCTTATAAATTAATTTATAAAGATCAGTCAAATGAAAACCTTAAAAATAATTTTAAAAATTACTTTTTAAGCCTGTGATAAACGCAATGTTATTATTTTCTAACAGTCTCCCTGTGCTAAAAGCAATTTATATAACCCCTAAAAAAAAAAATTTTTTTTTTACATTGTAATAGCAGCAATCTTTTCTTGCGTCAGAACTCGATGTTTTTGTCCAGAAAGAAGAACATCTTCCACAGATGTTACATCAATGATTTACACATGTGGATTTCAAAGATGCTGAAGTTTCTACTGCGCTCATGCATTTTCTACTGTGACAAACATCCCTCATCATACTGTGCTATCTTTAGTTAATAAATTTCAATAGGTTTCACACATCCACTTATAGAACGCTATTCTTTTTTATTCATTTCTGTACCCAAACTGCCCTATTTACACTGTAATTATAAAGATTATTTATTCACCATACTCATCAATACCTATTGGACATTCAATACATAATATGGAAAATATTGCTAACTAACAGGACAGCAACGTATAATTCTGAAATTTGTTGAAATGCATAAGATTTTTAATTAACTTATCGATATATCTTAAATTGCATTTTAAGTTGTTTCTATTAAATTCTAAAAATAATCAAAAACACAACAATATTGTTATGTAACTGTAGCTGTAAATTTCACTAAGTTTCGCATCTCCACTTGTACCACTCTATTCTTTTTTGGTTCATTTCTGCAGTCGAGCTGCCATATTTACACAATTATAAAAAAGTATTTAATCGCTATACTCATTTATCACTTATTGCACATAATCCTTACATAATTAGCAAAAATATTGCTAACTAACAGGACTGCAGTGTATAATTCCGAAATTTTCTGAAAGCGCATAAGATTTTTAAGTTATCCTGATATATCTTTACTTGCATTTTAAATTGTTTCTAAAAACTATCAAAAACCCATCAATATTGTTATATAACTGTAATAAAATGAAAGAATTCCTAGGATAACGAAAACATATAGAATATTTTTTTATAATAAATTTAAAATGTAGCAAATAACTGATAACTTATTAACAAAGCATTTATTGCACTAATGTCATGTAAATATTACCTATTTATGAAGTCTTGTTTTTTTTTTACAATAACTACAATAAAACCTATAGAAAATATAATTACTAATTTTTAATTCATTGTTATTGTCAAAATAATTCTTTTACGTCAAAGTAAGTTTGACATGCTCTAAAATGTTTAACTTACGTTAGCAAACATATTTGTGTTAAAAGTCTTATTAATTTCAATTATAACTTGAAGAAAGTATGCAAATCGTAAAATTACAAATATATTATATATTATTTTTAGTAGCATTATCGCATTATACATAAGGATGATAAAATAAAACTAAATGCAAATCAAAGAATGTGGAAAACTGTTTTCTCCAATCATAAAGTGGAAAATTAACAGTTTTTCGTTTATTCTTCTCAAGACGAAAAACAACTGATATTCTTTTTATTGATTCCTTTCCTTTTCAGAAAGGAGAAACATGTTGTGCTCGAACAGGTTCTGTTGGAATTTATTTCATAAATAATCATGTTTATACTTGTTCAAACACACAGATACTATTATATACAGTTATCTATGAAATGTTTTCCTTGCTTCAATAAGCAAGAAACCCGAACTGGAAAAAAGAAAATATTGGGGAATGCCATAAAAACACTGGAGAGGGCAGAATATATTGGATAAGTAGAGGAGAAAGAAGGTAATAAATAATTAAATGTTTATGATCATGAGAATAAGAAGTTTTGTTCAGGTTCTTTCTGGTAATTATGTTTTATTTCAGATAGTTGAAGGGTTGTGTACAAAGTTATACGAAGTATGTCAATTTCATTTAGAATCATATTAAAAATATTCAAATAATTAACTAAAATATATATTAATAAATAATTTAGAAAATATTAATAATAAATTTATATTAACTAAGTAAGACTCAAAAGTATGTTTTATTAACAACAGAGAAGTTTTTTAACAACTTTTTGTATTTATACATTTATTCCTAGGTTATTACAAATATCCTTATAAATTATAATCATTGATACCTAATTAGAACTTCAACAGTTATATTTCAAACACATTTTAACACAGTTTAAGTCTCTTTGTTAGTTAGTTATATATTCATCAGAGAACACTCTGAAAATATTAGAAGAGATTAATTTAAGGTAAAAAAACATAAAAATCATTGTAAAATTTTTCTGAAAACAAAGCTATGAATAAAAATAACTAAATCGAAAATAGAATATAAACATTGTAAAATTTCAAGAAATCAGCATTTCTAAATTTTAATTTAAAATTTATTTATTTTTGTTTTATTTAAAAGGAACTTTTACAATTTTCTTCAGAATTATCAGTGTTATTAACTAATTATCCTTCAATGTCAAAACGATGAAAACTTAAAATAATAAAACCAATTCTCAACTGTTATTTATGTAGCAACTAAGTGCGTTTGAAATTTTGCTGAGATAAAATTCTTTTAAATAAAAATTATAATCAAGTTGGTAAATTACTTAAAAGTTTCACTATTAAATATAGGATAATCATAAAAAATTATTCGAAACTTATTAATAAATTTAATATTCATGATAAAGTACATAAGCAAACAAATAAAATTATAATAATATTTTGTTATAATTAGCTTATAAATGTTCTTGGTAAGTTTTATTAGAATATTAAATAGCATCCAGATTTAGATTTTGCTTATATAAGAAGGTAAATGTGTATTTTTAAACTTTTTTTAACTATGAGTTTATGTTACAATCTAAAATTTGACTATAAAAACTATCTGTTTTTACAGATTTTTCAATTTGCAATGTGTTCTTACGTGATACTTTTCATTTTTCAGTGAAATCCATTGCTGCAGTTTGAAATTGTGTTGTAAATATTATTCCATAATTTTACCATAAAGTGTTTTTATTTCCACGAACAAATAATATCTTTTCAAGAAAAAAAAAACAATAAATAATTATACTAATCACAATAAGGACAGAGATATCTCTTGGACAGGACTCTCTTGTATTTCCTGGTTTTAAGATAAGAATGTTTGTAAAATTCCTTAGACAAAATTTCCCTTGGGTCTTGTATTCTAAAATCTATTGAAGTGATTCTAACCGACTTTCATCGTGAATAGATCATATAAAGAAGGAATATTTGTTGGAGATTGTAAGCGTGTTCAGCTGTTGTAAGAACATCGAGATTTTTCAGGATTTGTGTGTATGTGGAACTCCTTTTCAAGACTTATCTGGTATAGAATTTTATGCATCAGCGTTTCTACCGAAATGTGAAACAGCTTACTCTTCAAGATAGACTTATGCGCCCTAAAATCAAAAGTGACAAACTAAATCTTCTACAGATCTAATATTTAGCCGGACTTTGAGAACGCTTTTTTTTCTCTACTTTCTTTGTTCTCAATACAGCAAATAATGCAGCGGTTAGCTCGATTTCTCAAGTAAACTGCTAAAACTTTTGTTTTATTCAATAAGACATTTATGCAAATAATATTAAACCATTGGTACTATAAGCAAATTCAAATTCGCATTCTTATAGAAAAGAAAAATTTATAGTAGTTTATATGTTATTGAGTAAATAACATTTTTATTGATAGAAAACATTATATAACTTGGGAAAAATTCTTTAATTTTTACCCCTTTCTTAATGTCATAATAAGTGATATATGTTAGACTTTTTATTGAAATGCTTTTCGGTTTTCTAACTTCAAAATAAGTTAATATAATTTATTGTGAAATTAGAATAATCTTTAATAAAGAAAGTATTATAATAATCGTATTCTTAATAATTCTAATTGGTCTATTTTTCATTAGTAAGTAATACAGACATTATTGCTTTTCCATGTTGGTCTCATTTGCAATTATAGTGACATATATGTAGCAGATTCAATGTATACAGGGATTCACTTTGGGGATACTACACAGGGCATGGTATTTCGCCCCACAGATTTGAGTGAACTCTCCAAGATTGGTATTTGGGGTGTTCACACCATCATCCTCTCTACCTCGAACCTAGCGACTTGATAGCCAACTGGTTAACGCTCTAGCCTTTAGGACCACAGGCTTCAAGTTCAGTTCCTGGCGGTGGCATGGATGTTTGTTAGTGGTTTGAAATCTACGTTAAAGTGTAGGTCCCGATCTAATTAACCCAATGTGTGCAAAAAATGATCATAGAACCACAAACCAAACCAATCCTCGAACCCAACGGAAGCACAATCTGACCTACAGATTTAATGTATCCATTCCGTCCACAGATGCAAATGTTTTCGGTTCGATTTAATCTGTTTCATGTCACCATAATAATATGAAAGGGTATGAAACATATTTGAATTGAGTCTATTCTGAAATTTAAGATATTTGTAAATGTTTTTCATCTGAATAAGCATTGAAGTAAATTAAGTATAAGTATATGTAAGGTCATAGATTACAAAAAGAGTTTCAATAGATAGACATACTGTTTAAAACAGGAATTCTTTAAGTGCCCTTTCAATGCTATTCTTATATATCAGCAAAAAAAAAAAAACATCCATTGCGTGCGGCTGTTGCTTAGTTTAATTCATTCTCCACAATAATTTTCACCCGACTCTATCGAACCATTCTGATTATATCTTATTTTCCGTTTTCTTCAGACGTCTGGAAATATTTGGAAAATTACCACTTTCGGTCGCGTAGATAAATAAAGCAACTAACAGTATTTCAAGCGTTTTTATAGATTTTTATTTCCCAACCTTTTTTACTGTTACTGAAAACGTTTGCAAATGGGATCGGCTACGCTGAGGAAGTGGTTCCTTTAAGTACAATGTTTCCGTCGTAAAAGTTTCCGTGATAGCTATCCATAAATTTTGTTGCAAACGGAATGCAGGATTTCCGTGAAGGCAAATTCAATTTCGCTTGAAGGCGCTTTTACTGGAGGTTTATATCGAGTGAACCGCTCCTGACATCACTAAACGCACGGTCTGATACGATACAGAAAGGTATTGGGATGCATCTGTAGTGAAAATAAAAGCTCATGATGTGCGAGTAAACCACGGCCAATTTCGAAAACAAATAGGCACTTTAGTTCTGCTCTTTGAATACCACACGTAATGCATGTGATTCATATGGTTTCCTTATTAATCAAGCTGGTAGCTGACTAAAAGAATGCATCACTTTCAGCAAATAGATTTAAGTATCTTCTGGTGCGCTGATAGATATGAAACAAATATAAAAGAGCTCACTGATTGTTGAGATTTTGAATTATTTAAAAGTTTGAACGTTAACAAAGTGTTTATTTAAATAGGGAGTTAATTATGAAGTGTTTATTTTATTTTATAATAAAAATTAATAGATGATAACTAGGAAAATGTTGTTTTAAGCACATAAGATAACAAAAACTTACATTTAATTCTATTTCAAAGTAACTTTTTGATAAATATTAACTTTTTTAAATTATGTTTAAAGTGTTAGTATAAAAACTGGCAACATAATTTGAGTTAATTTTTGTAAAATCTTTGATTATTTGTAAAACATAACAAGGATCATTCTCGCCAATAATCACGCAGTATTTGAAAAGTTATTCAGAAAAAAATATTAGGTATGTGTTTTATGCAGCTGTGATGATAATCTTCACATATAATTTTATGCTTGGTGCGTTCAATTAAACAAATGCATGTGCAGTCTGGAATAAAATTTGACATTTAGCTTTAACATTCCAGTAACGGCTTTCATTATGTGTAATTGTAAAGTGATTTAATTTTTTAAATTATTTTTTAAATAATTAAAATTCCTTTGAAGGCAAATATATATAATAACGTAACATTATCAAAAGCAAATAAACATAAATAATAAATATAAAGTGATATATTAGATGTAGAAAAAAGAAATATTGTTTTAAGAATTCTTTAAGTGCCCTTTCAATGCTATTCTTATATATCAGCAAAAAAAACATCCATTGCGTGCAGCTGTTGCTTAGTTTAATTCATTCTCCACAATAATTTTCACCCGACTCTATCGAACCATTCTGATTATATCTTATTTTCCGTTTTCTTCAGACGTCTGGAAATATTTGGAAAATTACCACTTTCGGTCGCGTAGATAAATAAAGCAACTAACAGTATTTCAAGCGTTTTATAGATTTTTATTTCCCAACCTTTTTTACTGTTACTGAAAACGGTTGCAAATGGGATCGGCTACGCTGAGGAAGTGGTTCCTTTAAGTACAATGTTTCCGTCGTAAAAGTTTCCGTGATAGCTATCCATAAATTTTGTTGCAAACGGAATAGGATTTCCGTGAAGGCAAATTCAATTTCGCTTGAAGGCGCTTTACTGGAGGTTTATATCGAGTGAACCGCTCTGACATCACTAAACGCACGGTCTGATACGATACAGAAAGGTATTGGGATGCATCTGTAGTGAAAATAAAAGCTCATGATGTGCGAAGTAAACCACGGCCAATTTCGAAAAACAAATAGGCACTTTAGTTCTGCTCTTTGAATACCACACGTAATGCATGTGATTCATATGGTTTCCTTATTAATCAAGCTGGTAGCTGACTAAAAGAATGCATCACTTTCAGCAAATAGATTTAAGTATCTTCTGGTGCGCTGATAGATATGAAACAAATATAAAAGAGCTCACTGATTGTTGAGATTTTGAATTATTTAAAAGTTTGAACGTTAACAAAGTGTTTATTTAAATAGGGAGTTAATTATGAAGTGCTTATTTTATTTTATAATAAAAATTAATAGATGATAACTAGGAAAATGTTGTTTTAAGCACATAAGATAACAAAAACTTACATTTAATTCTATTTCAAAGTAACTTTTTGGATAATTATTAACTTTTTAAATTATGTTTAAAGTGTTAGTATAAAAACTGGCAACATAATTTGAGTTAATTTTGTAAAATCTTTGATTATTTGTAAAACATAACAAGGATCATGCTCGCCAATAATCACGCAGTATTTGAAAAGTTATTCAGAAAAAAATATTAGAGTATGTGTTTTATGCAGCTGTGATGATAATCTTCACATATAATTTTATGCTTGGTGCGTTCAATTAAACAAATGCATGTGCAGTCTGGAATAAAATTTGACATTTAGCTTTAACATTCCAGTAACGGCTTTCATTATGTGTAATTGTAAAGTGATTTAATTTTTTTTTTTAAATTATTTTTAAATAATTAAAATTCCTTTGAAGGCAAAATATATAATAACGTAACATTATCAAAAGCAAATAAACATAAATAATAAATATAAAGTGATATATTAGATGTAGAAAAAAAGAAATATTGTTTTAAGCACGTAAGGCACCAAGGACTTATAAATAATTCAATTTCAAAGGAACTTTTTCGATAGATATTAACTTTGTAAATTGTTTAAAATGCTTTTAAAAAATTGGCAACATAAATTAAATTACTTTTGTACAATCTTTAACTATTTGTAAAACAACAAATATCAAGTTCGTAATTCATAAATAATCACACACTATTTAAAAAAGTTATTCTGAAAAAAAGTTAGATTCTGTACTTTACGCAGGAGTGACGATAATCTGCACATAAAATCTGCTGCTTGGTGCACTCAGTTAAACAAACGCATGAGTAGTGTGGAATAAAATTTGATATTAGAGAGTTTTTGCATACCGTATTTTGGACGTCCGTTATTTTTCTCTCTAGTGCGCATGCTCATAGGAAACATTATTACAGATACACACGCTCAATTTCCTATGAGCATGCGCGCTAAGGAGAAAAAAATAACGGATGTCCAAAATACGGCATGCAAAAACTCTCTATTGACCTTTAACATGCCTGTAACGGCTTTCATTATGCGTATTTATAAAGTGATTTTATTAGATGAGGATGTTGTTTTAAGCTCATAAGATACCAAATGAAAATATTGTTTTAAGCACATAAGATACCAAATGAAAATATTGTTTTAAGCACATAAGATACCAAATGAAAATATTATTTTAAGCACATAAGATACCAAACACTTAAATATAATTCGATCTATAATGCATATCTAATAAATATTTAACATAAAATATTTACTGTAATACATTTTGCATTTTCAAGAAAGGAACATATTTTATTTAAGAAATTCTGTGATATTTAATTATAAAAAAATTCCTTTTAATATATATTTTTTTGCAATATATAAATTTATATTAGCTCGAAAGCAACAAAATTTATTCATTGAAATTAATAATTTATATATTGATTAAAATTGTGATATACTAAAATAATAAATATAAATGCAATTCGTCGAATTTATAATAATAGTATTCATATTATCAAAATGTTGTTTATAATTTAATGCAGAAAGAGATTCAGTATAAAATATTCGTAGATTATGGTTAAAAGAAAATATTTATATATTGAAAGACAGATTTGTATATTTATTTTACGTATTTTTAGATAGTTTATCAAGCAATAATAAATTTCAAGGTGCTAAGTAATTTAAGATAATTACATGTACATAGTTTTGAAGCATTTAAATCTGAAATTTATTTTATTTCCTTAATAAATGTTATTATCCCTATTTTAAAAATTATTAAATAAAATAATAGAAAATAAATTATTCTATTATGTAATGGATAATAACTATGCATGTAATTCGAGGTAGTAGTTATATATTTTTTATAACTACTATCAAAAACAACAAAATTTGCGTTGAAATTAATAATTTATATATTCGTTAAAATTATGATAGACTAAAATAATAAACATAAATTTAACTCGTCGCATTTATATAATAACAGTATTCATATTATTAAAATGCAGTTTATAGTTTAATTCATTATAAAATACTTTTAGATTATGGATAAAAAGAAATATTTGTATAACAAAAGACAGATTTGTATAATGAAAGACAGATTTGTATAATGAAAGACAGATTTGTATATTTATTCTACATATTTTTAGATATTTTACCAAGCAACAATAAATTTCAAGGTGCTAAGTTTTTAAGATAATTATATGTAAATCAAAGTATTATAATAATATAATAATTATATGTCAAGCCTAATATTTTTCCTCTGTATTTTTATTCTATAGTCACATCATTCAAATATTTACTTAAATATATCTTTTAAAATGAATAATGTTTTTAAAGTATACAATATTTAAGCAGAATGTTTAATAATTTAAAACACGTGTATCAATTATTGAAAGTATAATATGGGTATTTTCTGATCTAATAGTTTTTTGGAGTGTATTTTGAATAGTGTTATTTAAAACTCCTCAATCTTAACATAATTGCAATGATAATGATAGTTTACTAATAATGCAACCATGCTGCCCTCTACATAGTGGCAAGAGCGCTCCCTGTAATGTTTAGGAGAAATGATCGGTTGGATTCCAGATTCCGAGAGGAAGTACAGTGCAATCACGCGCTTCTGTTGAGAAAAGTTCAGTTTACAGTCTCTTATCCCCAGAGGAAATATATTTACCGCAACTCTGCTTATTAGTTGACCTAAAGACTCTCACCAACACAGGAAGTATATTTTGCGCACCCCCTGGTTTTGGCTTAGAAGTGGAGTCCTTCCACGAATCTGTAATCGTCTGTCTTTAAATGCGTCAAATATTGTATATCTCTAATTGTATGTGTGTGGTGTTTGTGAGTGGGTAAATAAATCTGTGAGTTCTAAAATTTGTACCTCAAGTATCTCAATCCAACCACAGCCAGTTATAATCTGTTTACCCGTAGCTGCATACTACAATGATAAGTTTTACTTATTCAGATATCTTTAATTAATTTTTACATACTCGTTTTAATAAAAAAAAAATTTTTTTGATTCTTAGTAGAAACGTTCTAGCATATTAGTTAACTTCGACTTTTCTTGGAAAGAAGCGTTAAATATGTCTTTGTCATAAAAACTGAGTATAATTGAGGACAATTTTAATAAAGTAAATATCTTTAACTGGGGATTACTGATCGGTATTTTACGGGTTTTCTCTCAAACCATACTCAATCTGGGGCAAGAACACTTAAAATTACTCAAAAAAAGCATTTTTAACTTCTCTCTCACAACAAAAAAAAGCATTGATACACTACAGAATTATTGCTTCAATTAAAATAAAAAAATTTTAGAGTAAATGCATCCTTTTTTACTGGCCAATGATGAAATAATAACAGTACATGGGCAATAAAAGTTTACATTTTAAATCCTTTTTACTAAAGCGACTTTGCTGATACACATTCGATTGTACGTGTAATATAACTTGTATTTAATTTTTTATTTTATTTACTATAGATTATGCAAGTTAAAATTATCGTTGTCAAATTTCATGAGTATTTCGGAACTGGAACTTTATTAAAATCTAGACAGTTAAAGCATTCCAAATTTTTAGTAATTCAAAAAGCTTCAACTCTTTGGCAATAAAGTAATTGTCCCTCAATCATTGCTCATTTACGTGATTGAAATAATTAATAATAATTATCATCATTAGCAAGACAATCTAGGGTAGGCCGAGGTCCTTTGAAGAGATTTCCATTCATTCCTCTGGTGACAATGTCCCTCCAATTCTTAACCAGCAAAATCTTTTTCAATTGCGTTTATCCATCGCAACTTGGGTCGACCTCTTCATGTTTGTCTCTGTGGCTTTGACAAAACGATCCTTTTTTACAGGGTTTCAATAATCCATTCCAAATACATGAGCAGCCCAGTTTAATCTATTAATTTTAATAAATTTTATAATATCTTGGTCTTTATAGCATTTATAAACTTCTGCTTTGTATCGTCTCCAACAATCACTTTCCCTATCACGTCCAAGAATAGCCCTTAAAATCTTCCTCAGAAATATACCTAAATGAGGCCTTATCACAACTTACCAAAGTCCATGTTTCAGAGCCATAGACCAAAATAGGTCTAATAAAGGTTTAATATAACAAAAATTTAGTTTTACCGCATATGAACTATGATTTAAACAGATGTCTTAACCCAGATTGAAATAATAATAATACATAAATTCAACAGTATCCTTTTAATAATCCTCATTGTAATCATTTGCCAGCTTATAAAGTATATGTTAAAGTAGTAGCTCTTTTGGTATTTAAAAAATATTACTTTATTATTTCAAAATAAAATCCTCAATTTTAAAAATATATTAAAATAATGTTTTTCAGACAAAAGAGAAACCAGTTTAATAAATCTTCGTAAAAGTTTTACAGTCTTATGAAAAATATTTCCAGCATTACTTTATAAGTCTTAGAAATTTTATTATTATTATATTCAGTTTATAATAGTTTCCGCATTCTGGTTTTCATAAGAATTTTGTAACGTACTTAGCTTCAAGAAAATGACAGCTACTTTTCTGAAATTGATTTCTCACATCAACTGACTACACAATATGTGCTCTGAAAAGGAAAGATACATTTTCTATTAATTTAAAGGCGCCCTGTTGTATGATGAAAAAAAAAAGCTTTCATTGTAAACTAGACGTGAGGTTTTGACATGAAAAGGACACCATTTTTCGGTTAATTGAATGGAGCTTCTCAAAATGATTAATTTCTCTTGAAATACAGATTTAATTCATAAAATAATATTCATGTTTTCTAAAGATATAACTAAACCAATTTATTTCGATCTCTGAAAAAAAAATTGTTCATTAAAATACGATACTTGTATGTATAAAAACATGTCTTTTAAAAGATATTTTTTATTTTTGATAATAGTTAATTTAATTTTGCCCCTTTTGGCTTTTTATCCATGCATGTAGAAAAGAAACGATGCTTTTCTGTACAAAAGGTTTTAATGTTATGTCTATTGATGAACCTATATTAAATCATAAGCTGCTGTTGATTTTTCTTTATGCCATATTCACTTCTCTTTTATCAAAATCTCACACATAAAGAATTGTCTTTTATCAATTGCTTCTATTAGCTCACACTCTCCCTATATATATTGTTCAAATTTTCAATCGTTCATAAAATACTTTTTATTCATCTACTAAAAGAGTTCAAATACATTGTTTTTGAACTTGTAGTGGATGACACTTGATGTGAATACAGTCTTTTCAAATATTAATTCAGTAATTCAATTTAATTAATTAATTTTAGTTTTTTTAGATTTAAGTTGCATATATCTACCAATAGAGGGCGCCAGATAAACTTAAAAAATGAATGAAAATTATTTATAAAGGACTTTTTGCAATAGAGTGAAAAAAAGTAGGAATTGACTTTAATTTTTTTTTATATTACTTACTCTTATTCCTTTTAAATGATATTGATTCATTAAAAAAAATACATGAAGACATTAGGATATTCAATAAGATATTATATTTCTGTTATGCAGGAGCAAATCCAAAAAATAATTCAGGATATTAGAATGACATTTTTGCATTAAACATTTTAATTTGGACTCTAAGTTCCTCTCTCGATTCCGTTCTAAGACTATGCTTAAATGGATCAAACCACCTATTAAAAAACATCACGACCACCTATTTAAAATATTATTATTTTTGATAACGTATTAATAAATTAAAAGATTTTCAAAGTGAACAAACTTGATTCAATAACTAAAAATTATAGTTTAAAACACGCTTTTAGCGACATTAATTTTATTCTTATATTAACAATTATTTTTTTTACTTTTTAGTTTGATTAACTCTAAAAGCGTGTTTTTTAGTGTTTCTAAACTATAATATTTAAATGAGGTCCCGGTACGCAGGACTGGAACTATAGTTCTTACAATAATTTAATTGTGAGTAAAACAAAGGCTAAATGCGAATAGGTCGAGCCAGCCAGGATTCGAACAGGGGAATCTCCTGATTTGTAGTCAAGCGCGTTATCAGTTGTGTCACTGTCCCACGTAGGTTTGAATGTCTTAGGTATTTTCATTCTACGTGGGTTAAATTGCTCTTCATAAGTTACAATAAAATCACTAATCCTGGCGATCCTAATCATGAAGAGATAATAAACTTATCAAAATATTTTATTGCCGTCGGTCCTTGATAAGTCTACAACGTTTAAATTAAATCTGATCTCTTAAAGTAGGGCAAAATCGAGCCCAAAAGAGTCAGTTACAAACAAATATACAGTTGAAACTAATAAAAGCGTATTAAAAAGGAAGCAGGAACGAAAATTTCCAAGTCTACGCCAGGGATGGGCACAATAAACCTGGAATCCGAATGCTCATCCCTGAGATTCGAAGAGAAAGAAGATGTTTGACCCTCTACAACCAGATGCTGCCTCTAATAATTTGCAACGACTATACTGCAGTAATTTATTAAATGTATTGACATAGATTCTCTCAATAAATATAATACATATAATAATGGATAATTGAACATTTGTTCTTATGAGAAAATATGAATCGTTCATTTTTTTTTCTTCTTATAGCTCCTTTTATTTCCAGATAGTTAATTGTTTTTACTGCTGATCAACATGATGTAAAAATAAAATAAATAAAATTTATTAAAAAGTTTAATTTCATTTATAGTAAAATTAAAGAATAAAGATTTTTATAAATAAACAAATCTCAATATGTTATTTTTCATGAGCCGGAACTATTTGGTGGATACTGCGTTATAAAAATGTTTGCTTCAACTAGACAGTTGAACAGAATGGGAAACTCCTGGGTCTATACCGGGAATGAGCATGATAAATTTGTCAGCCGAATAGTTCTTCTGTTGAATCCAGAACGAATGTACAACCTTATCATGAGGTGTGGTCCCTAGGGTTCGTTTCTGTTGCGATGACATGATTTGGATGCAGTGTAGTACACCCTCAAAGTGAACTCTGGCAGCAAAGGAATTTACTCCATATCTGCCATCTGAGTGATAAATGATCTCAGATTAAAGTGCCTAACATATGAAAACAAACAAAAAAATTACTTTATAGAAAGAAAGTAATAATAGATTTAATATAGATGATGTTAAAAATTCTTGGACGTGCCATAAATCTTGTAAAGTTCGAGAATAATTTTAAAGTAAGTAAAATTTTCAAAATTTTTTTAAACTACAAATAAATTATCCTTTCCTACGTAAGGATTCTTTCTTATGTTTCTATTATTGATTTTACAAATGTAATGTTCGTTTTTGAACAAATCGTACTTCAGTTTGAAATACTTTTATACTTGCATTGCAAAGAGATAACAAAAATTTTCTTTATTATTAATGAGCCTTCTACCTTCTCTAACCAGAAAATCAGATGATATTTAAATCAACGAGCATTAGTATCATTTGCAATATGCATACGAAGCCCGATTGAATGTTTCTATTTAGGAGGTGATAAATAATTTATGGTTATCTTGAGAAAACATATTTCAATATAACAGGCTAGACATAAATTTCGAAACCGATGAGTTAGCGGTTTTCGTATAAATATCATATAAACATAGATATTAGTAATATAAATATTACAATAATTAATATTTATATTACTAACATTTGCAATATTTTTGTATATAACTAATTTGTAATATAAAATATTACAAATATTTAGAAATATATTAATTTTAGTAATTTAAAAGTAATGCAAATAATGAATATAGTGTTAATTTTAAAGTCATGATAGATTTTTGATATTTTAAGGTTGAATGCTTTCAAATATTATCACACTGAGTCGACCATTATCTGCCCCTAAAAGCATCAATAATTATTTATATACAATTTCTTTATAATTTAAGGAATTAGAATACAACCCATTTGATTACAAGCATGTAAATCATTTACATTCTAAATAAAATACAAAATTTGAATCTCTTGAAATTTGAATAATTTTATTAAACTTTGTGAAACAAAAAATTTAAATTTTTAGATTGTGTGCATTTATATTTTCGAAACAAATTCAATTATCAATAAATTTTTAGTTTTGTCATCAACCGCCATTTGATGATTCAGAAAGATGCAAAAAATATTCGAAATACTCTTTGAAAGAAATAAATTTAAATTTTTAGATAGAGTGCATTCATGTTTTCAAATAAATTCAGTTATCAATATATTCTTAATTTTGTCATCAATCGCCATTTGATGATTCAGAAATATTCGACAGATTGAAGAATATGTGTTTATTAATGCTAAATAATTTTCCAATTATGATTCAAGAATGAGCATTAAATACTCATATGAAGGAACTTGACGGAAATCTGGATAAATGGAGTCAAAAACTGAGAAAGAATTCATAATTTATAGCTTTGAGTTAAAATCACCATCTGCAAGATCTTTGAAACCCGTCGGCCTTTACGTAGCGGAGGCTCGTGTACATCACAACCTTAAGAACGATGGATAAAGTTTGAAAATCTGACTTATTCTGCTTACATTAATCTTTACTGAGTTTTCTGTAAAGTCTTATTCCTCTTGCAACTGCACGCGAATGTCTAACCCGGACATACAATTCTCTGCTTGAAACTAGTATCACGTTATGTCGAAGATTTATAATGAAAAACTTTAGCCACATCTTCTGTCATATAAGCCTTTCGTTTACATGCAATTGCAAAGTAGTTCAACTTGCTTTAAAATCTGGGTGTGCACCATTTTTACCCACAAACGAGAGATTTGCTGGCATTTATAAAGCTAAGGCCATGTGGGTTGAGTTGTTTTGAAATCTTCTTAATGTCGTGAACGGTTCATTAAGGAAACATAAGGTGAATCTTATGTATATAAATGTACTGGGAATCTAGTCTTCATCCTGCTTGCCTAAACATATAGTTGTATATATGCTAAAAATAGATCATTTTAAAGTGACATTGAATGTCTTCATAGATACCTTCCACATTTACAGTGACACACTGTGGGGAAAAATTATAATGAACTTATTCTTATTAAATTTTGGGCTTTAGCCATCTAGTTGATATAATTATTCAGCTACTTTTGTAAAGTATATAACTTTCTCTGTTTAGAAGTACCATTCATCTAGGCTAAAATAACAATGATTATGTCTAGTTACAATTTTATTTCTAATAGTTTAACTCATAAAGTCTATTCATGAAAATTACATGGATGCAAGCACTTAAAAAAAAAGAAGAGTTTAAAGAAATCTTTGATATTTTATAATAAGTTTGAGTTATAATTATTTATTTTAAATTAATTAAGTGTTCAAGATCTCAAGATATTCACTCTTGGTGTTCTGAACTTCTAAATTCCTTTGAAAAACTTAATACTTTATTCCTTTGTTCTGTTGAAATTAATTTTTATAATAATAATATAAGAATGATTTTTTCCAGCTAAAAAGGATTCCATAATTAAAATAATCCTTGAAAAATTTTAAATATCATTTTATTCACACAACATTGTTGAAAGACTGGTCTAAAAAATAATGTGAAGATTTGTGCAGGTTATTGGGAACAATCACAGATCTTTCCCTTAAAACATCTTAAGAACGATTTTAAACTTATGCATGTGAATTGAATAATTTACTATGCGACCTCATTTTCATATAGTAATAAAACAAAATTAAAACCGTATTTCGGTAAATACCATTCTGCAATTTAATAACTAAGTCGACTCTTTTTACCATTTGCATACAAAATTAATTATATGTGGTTGAAA
Source organism: Caerostris extrusa (assembly GCA_021605095.1). Lineage (NCBI taxonomy): Eukaryota > Metazoa > Arthropoda > Arachnida > Araneae > Araneidae > Caerostris > Caerostris extrusa. The sequence continues at coordinate 38,810 of BPLR01018853.1, forward strand.
AAATAAACTTTACTGTTGGAAACGCCAGGAATGTTTATTTAACCTGAAAGGATAAGTTTAAGAAATGAATGGTTAATTTATTGTCCCAGTTAATATTTAATAGCTTGACAGCTGCATAAATAAATGCACATGGAGAAGCAAAAATAATTTGAAACCATGCAATCCCATATAATCTAGGTAACAATAACTTTAATATGAGGAAAATAAATCAAAAGAACAGTTGCGGTTTTTCCAACAAGTAAGCTTATTTTGATTTGCTTTCTATTTTTTAATTCTTTCCTCAGTTAGAAGGAAATTTAAAAAGAATAAATTGTTCATTTATTGTTCTAATCTTTTTTTCTTTATTATTACATAAAATGGTAATATCATAAAGAAAAAAGATTAAAAGATTTTTATAATTTAGAATTATATCTTTTAAAGGCTAAGTTGATTAGAATTTAAAAAAATAGAATGCATAGGGCATGCATAAATCAATATAGGTCATGTGTAGTTATTGTTAACAAAAATAAATGCTACATCATAGCTGGCAGTAGAATAATATGAACTCTGAATAAGAATCTAGGTTATACAGTGCATTCACATCGCAATTATATATCCTGTAAAATTTCTTGTACAAGATAAATAATACTCTTTCTAATGTAAACAAAAGGTACTTTGTATAAACTATACAGTTTACATTACAAAAAAAATACCAAAGATAACGTTAATTAATAGTCTCAAGTTGCAAGTCACATGATGTCCTACATTTTTTCTGCACTTTAGCTGCTACACAGATGCTTAACTATTGACTATAATGTGCATAAATAAATAGCATAAATAGTGTTCCAAAATTTACTCTAGAAGTGATATTATTTTTGAGGAATTCTTAACAATTGTGTCCCTCGAAAACTATTCAGTTTACAAAAGTAACTTCAAATCACATATCATTTAATCCTAACAACTAAACCAAAAGCAAAAAACATTGAAAAAGCACAAAAGTAGGTATTTAATATTTAAGTATAAAAATAGTGAAATATTTGTTTAATTTAAATGAATTTCTGCATGATCCTTAGAAACCTTTGAAAACCAAACCCGAGGATCAGCTGCTATATGATAGATGTTAAAAGCACGTTGTAAACCTATCATAAGCCAAAGATAATTCAAATCTCGCCCACCGAGAAGCATTGAAATCGCAGACATTTGTATTTTATTGTTAAAGGTTAATCTACAACCGCAAAACCACTTTTAAAACTATCCATGAGATGAGAAAAACTCAACATTTAGGACAATAGATATTTAAAGAAGTAGATATTTTATTGTTAAATACAGTTTCCTACTTTTCAAAAGCAGAATTTCATTTATGTTAGTCAACATTTCCTTTTTGTGAAAACATACTAAAAATGTTATTTTGAACCCCACTCAAACGAGTCATTATTGTTTTCAATAGTATATATTAAAAAATGTTTGTATCATTTGTTATATAGAAGAAGAAATTAATTCAAGAACACCCGAACAATTTTTATATGTATATGTAATATATGGAATTTCACTTTTATTATAAGGCCTGTTAATAACAATGAAAAAACAAACAATAATAGAATTTGACTTGTTTTTTAAATGAATGAAATTAATAGTGACTTCATCAAATCTGCCAATACTCCCCAATGAGTATTAAAAATGAATGGTTGTTTACACAAATTCTACCATATACAACAACCGGACGGTACTATTAAATATACATTGATTTGATGTTAAGTGTATAAGGGAATCTACTTTTAACGTTCTTTGATCGTTATTTAAAGGTCTCAGTTTCGAAGTAAACAATCATATTTAAGATTAATATCGAAAACCTTTCAAAGGTGACATTATTTCCAATCTAATAATAGTACATTATTCATTATGTCATTCGGTATACATTGTTACATATCTGTGTCATACTTCAAAGGTAAAATGTGTACTGTAATAATTAAAAGATTTATTCTCAAATGTAATACTATAATTACACATAAATGCATTGGCTTAAAGGAACATAAAGGATTTTTGATGCTATTATTATTTCATTACCTTAAGGTAATGCACATATTAATAGCTACCTTAAATTCAAAAATTTAAATTACTACATTGTGATGAAGATAATCATTTCATTAGTTTTCGAGAACTTAATACATTCTTAAAAGTATATTCGAAATGCATGGAATGCATACTATGTTAAGGGAAGGAAAATGAGTGCATTTTTGTTTAAATGTTTGAAAATATATTCATAAAAATATATTCATAAAATATATCTCGTATTCAAAATCAGAATCGCAGGTTTCCAACCTTTCAGAAATAACCTCCGGCAATAAAATAGATTGGTAATTACAATTTAGATATATAAAGTATTTCATTAAAAATACTTGAAAATATACTTTTTATCATTTATTTTAAAAAAAATGGAGTTAATTTTTGTAATTGAAAAGAATTTATATGTTTTTTTTAATCCCATGCCATTTTCTGGTCTCTGGTCCTGGCCGACGACCCAATACACCAAAGAACGACAAAAACAGACACATTGACAGTAAATACGTAAAATCGCATAGGAGGCAGATATCTGTAGCGCCAGTAGCAGTCTGTAAGTAGTAGGGCCCGTGACAAGTCTACGTGAGCTAAGCCTACTGCTCTATCAAAAGTGAACTGGGAAATTCGACTTATTCAATGGAATTCCACTTCCTTTCTCTCTCAGCCTCCTCACCCACAGATTGAAATGATTTACTTAATGATAAAGATATATTTTGCCTCTATGACGCAAAGGCAAAGAAAGCATCAGGTTGCATCCTTTGTGTACCATTCTTACTAACATATCAGCTCAGCATTTCCATATATCCCTGCAATGGCTTGGAGAACCCACTGCAGAACAATGAATTTCCCTGGTGTTCAACAGCCTTTGAGCTTCTTGGAAATGTGGATTTTTCTTGTGGTCATCTACAAAAAGCAATTATCAATTTCAAGATTCAGAAATATAATTTTAAATATATATATATATTAATCTAATTTCATTAAATATATAATATTGTTATTAAATAAACATAATTTTTTTTTAAATTAATCATAAGTTTAATTTCAAACCTTAAATTGTCTTTCACACATGAAAGCTGTAACTCTTAAATGCAACAATCGTGTGTATAAAATAAATTAAAGTGTCCTCTTTAAAATAACTCCTTTTATAAGAAAAATCATGAATATTTCCGTAATACTTTTAAAAGTTTTAATTATTTAAACAACAATTTCCCTTTTCGAACCATAAGAACCATTTTGTTAATTTGTGCAGAATTGTTAGGTACCATTATAATGAAAGGAGTATTATTCATAGCAAGCAATG